>JAUMGZ010191588.1:0-13201 GCA_032359645.1 Pododesmus macrochisma | reverse complement strand
CGACGGACGGACGGACGACGGACGGGATTAGTATGAGAAAAGTCCACCTTGGACCTTTGGTCCAGATGGACTAAAAAACCCATTCACGGGAATCTCCTACGACGATACCAAACGACAACGCAAGACAACAGACTACAGCCAACCTACGTGTACGCCAGCTTTACAAGCGACACACAAATTAGCTCAATAACATATTTCTATTTTTAGTAATGATGACCTTGATCCTTGAACTATAAGTTCAGAAGGACCTACCATCCATTCCTAACAAATAGGAACATCAAACAGAATTTGAATTCTTCCCAATCAATAAAGCTAATGATATCCTACTCAAGTGCAAGTAACAGTGACGTTGATACGGAAGCGTGTACCGGCCACGTTGAAATTTATTTTAACTCGAAATTTCGAGATAGTAAGTCGAAATTTCGAGTTAAAAGCAATTTCACCGTGGCCAGAATACGCTTCCGTATATTGACCCTTGTTCCATATAACCATTGTTAAATACCAAGGGTGCTACCCTTCCCGAAAGGGAGCCAAAATATCAAATTCGGCTTTAATCCAACCACACAAACTAAATACATCAGAATTGAAATAAATCACTTACATATTTCCATTTTTAGTGATGGTAAACATGACCATTGGCCTATAAGCCCCAGACCAAATTTGTATTAACACTTACCGATTAAACCTTGGAGTAGTACGTGAAGTGGTTCTCCATGCCTTAAATTTACTACATACCAAAACATTAAGCTCTAGTTTATTAGAAAAAGATTTTTTTAGAAGACTAATGGTCCCCTTTTGGCGCCGAGCCCCTTCATTTGAACAAATCTCAATCCCCTTCCCCGTGGGGATACTTCCTACCAAGTTTGGATTAAATTGGTCCAGTGGTTTAGGAGAAAAAGTCGAACATGTGAAAAGTTTACGACGGACGGACGGGATTTTATGAGAAAAGTCCACCTTGGACCTTTGGTCCAGATGGACTTGAAGTCTCATTCAATCAGAGACTGAAATATTGGATTCAACGGTTCCTGGAAAAGAAGCAACGACGATCATATTGGATGTAGTTAATCATTATCAGACACAAATCTTAAAAGAGATCAAGCAAGAAAGATCTGAAAGTTGTGAAAATCTGACCGACAGTTCTTTATAAAAAGTCAAACAAGTCTCAGTCAATCAAAAACCAGAGAGGCCAAACTAGATGAAGTTCGGCAACGTCTAGCACAAATCTGAAAGGAACATCTACATCAAGTTTCGTGAAAATCTGAACTGTTGACAAGAAGTCAAACATGTCTACACCAATCAGAAGCCAGGGTAGCCATATTGGATGGAGATTGGCAACTTCAGTCACAAATCTGAAAGGGACCATGCAAGGAACATCTACGATCTTGAAAAGAAGTCCAAAATGTCTCAACCAATCAGAAACCAGGACGGCCATATTAGATCACATTTGGCAATATCAAACACAAATCTGAAAGAGGACCATAAGAGGAACATTCACAGCAAGTTTGGTCAAAATTGCCTCAATAGTTCTTTGAGAAGTTTAAAATGTGAAAGTTAATGATGGACTTTGACCAAAAAACACCATTACTAATCATCACAAGTTCTGATTTTCTGAGCATTAAAGGATCGCCATTTGAATATTTAGATTCACACATGACGCATGGTATTGCATCTGAGTAAAAGACATAATTATCTCAATGAGTCATGAGTTAGTAATAAGAATTTGTCATTTTGTTCGCCGAGTTCAAAAATATAGGTGATAGGAAAATGTATTGGTTCAAATCTGAACTAATACAGATGCAGACATGAATAAGACACAAGTAAGTTAAGTGAAATGGCATGGCATTATGACGTAATTACCATTAAAATTACAGTCAATAGGAGCAGCGATAATCTATAATCTATAAGTTGGTTAAGTTTGTAAAAACATCTTCACCAGAGTGATATAATCTTTATAAACTAAAGGAGAAAGTACATAACACAGAGATAGGTACATGTATATAAAACAACAAATTCATGATAATCTTTCACCTTTAATCAAGAACATTTTGATTGTTCCAACATGGTAATTTAAACAAAATCCCTGTTCATGATGCATTTATAGAATCAATATTTACAATAACATTGAACTTTACAGAATACCTCATCTTGAAACACATGCTTCAAAACAGCAACACTTTATACATTTAAAGGCTATGACTTCATGGGTATTTTTCATACATTTGGTTCTGATATTTTAAATATATCATTTAACTTCAATTGTCATTCTATACAATAAATGATCATAAAGACTATGATTTCAGAATTTTGAACACATCTGATTTAATAATATCAATGCACTATCACAAAAGTCCTAAACCATCTTGATTATTCATTATTCTTTTAGGGAACAAAAAAAACTTTTAAATTCAAATTCATTTACATTATCTTAACATCAGTAATTGGAAATTAAAAAAAAAATTCAATCTGTGGTTTGGTCATAATAAGCAAGCATGATGTATTAGACTTTTTAGAGATTTATGGAAACATCTGACACAAATATTTCACACCACAGTACACTATGTACTTTGAGAAAGAAGATTAGTTAAAAAAAACTATTTGTGACCCAACTGTGCTGCATAAAGCATGCAATATCAAATAAAGTTATATTCTGTGTTAACGCAAAATTGCAAATTCATGATATCAAAGATGAAAGGTAATAAAACAATGAAATAAAACATGAAAATCATACACTCTCATATACTTTCTTCCAACTCCAAACAACTTATAGTATCCTAATTTAACTCAGTATACTTTTACTGGTATTGTCTCATTTTATTTTTAATTTGAAAAGAAAAGTCATAATTAATAAGATTGGGGTCAAGGTTAAACAATTGTGTGACAATCCTCTATAATCAGACACTGTTTGTGACTGGCTGGTGGTTGTAGGGTTAGTATAAGAAATACAGTATTACATTAAAGCTTGTCATTATGAGTGAACCTTAACAGGGGACTGTGGTCATAGGCTAAATGTTTTTTATATTTTAATTTGACTGTATAATTTCTAAAGCCAAACATAAATTTATCTGTGGTTCCATTGACATAATAAAATAGAATTAGGGTAGGTAGGAAGGTAATAAAGTTTGACTTAAAAGGGCATCCTTTATAATTTTATGTAGATAGTTTACAATATATCATAATTATGTCACAATATCAGCAAATAAAAATGTGCCTCTGAGATGTGTTTCACAACATCTAATTTATGGAAATATGTACCAGTTTAAACAATCATGAAATATACAACAAGTAATTGGATATTTAATACTCACACAAACTCTTATACAAAATGATGTAAATACGACATGCATGTACGTAGGAATGAAAAAAGCTAGGACAATATTTAGGACAATATTAGTGAATAAATTCTATGTTCGTCAACAGTCCATTACTATGATTTACCCCTTTTTGAAATTTGCAACACCCCCAGGGCGTTTATAAGAATAAATAAGGTATTCCCTTTGAATATCCAAAAATATGCAAGTACTAAAGTCCATCCTATTTAAAAAAAAAAAAAAAAAAAAAAATACAACAACAACAACATTCCTTTGCTCCTATAGCAACACTAACTATAAAAAAAAAAACATGACCAACCCCAGAATTGTTTTTGCCATGTAGCATATTTGTTAATGTGCAACTTTTGCCTATAATTGTTGTAAAGACATCTTTTCTTTTATGGTATTGTTCCAAAATAATTGTGCAACTGTAAAAGCTTTATCTCCTTCAAACTTTGAACAATAAGTTTTTGTAACATTTCCCCTTTTTAAGAAACTTTGTTCCGAAATGATTTGGCAACTGTAAAGGGCTTTTTGAAAGTTTGAACAATTCTCTCGGTAAGAGTTGCTATTTTTTAAAGTAGCTTTTCTATAATATTTTAGTGATTATAATTAATTACAATGTATGTTAAGGTTTTCAATTAAAAGTTGAACAATTTTTTTATCTTGTTCAATTTTTGTTAGAAAAGTATTTTAGCAAACTACCTTCCCAAAACATATTTTCCATGGGTCAGGTTTGGGCAAAGACAGAAGAGAAGCTTTCATTGGTGGCAGGAGGCCTAACTTAAAAATGCTTTGTCTTCAAAAGATTTGTTTGTAACTACATAAAAATAAAATTCATCATGTTCATTAAATATAATTTTTGATAACGTTGAAATTTATTTTAACTCGAAATTTCGAGATAGTAAGTCGAAATCTCTAGTTAAAAAATAAATTTCACTTTGGCCGGGATACTCTTCCGTACATTGACCCTTGTTCCATATAACCATTGGTAAATAGCTAGGGTGCTCCCCTTTCCGAAAGGGATCCAAAATATCAAATTTGGCTTTAATCCAACCACACAAACTAAATACATCAGAATTGAAATAACTCACTTACATATTTCCATTTTTAGTGATGGTAAACATGACCATTGACCTATAAGCCCCAGACCAAATGTTTATTAATACTAACCGATTAAACCTTGGAGTAGTACATGTAAGTGAAGTGGTTCTCCATGCCTTAAAGTTACTACATGCCAAACCATTAAGCTCTAGTTTATTAAAAAAAAGATTTTAGAAGTTTTGTCTAATTTTCCCCCTTTTGGCGTCGAGCCCTTCATTTGAACAAATCTTTATCCCCTGCCCCATAGGGATACTTCCTACCAAGTTTGAATTAAATTGGTCCAGTGGTTTAGGAGGAGTCGAACATGTGAAAAGTTTACGACGGACGGACGGACGGATGGACGGACGACGGGCGGGATTCTATTAGAAAAGTCCACCTTGGACCTTTGGTCCAGATGGACTTAAAAGTCTCATTTAATCAGAGACTGCAATATTGGATTCAACGGTTCATTAAAAAGAAGCAACGACGGTCATATTGGATGTTGTTAACCATTATCAGACACAAATCTTAAAAGAGGTCAAGCAAGGATGATCTGAAAGTTATGAAAATCTGACCAACAGTTCTTTACAAAAAGTCAAACAAGTCTCAGTCAATCAAAAACCAGGGAGGCCAAGCTAGATGAAGTTTGGCTACGTCTAACACAAATCTGAAAGGAACATCTACATCAAGTTTCGTGAAAATCTGAACTGTTGACAAGAAGTCGAAAATGTCTACACCAATTAGAAGCCAGGGTAGCCATATTGGATGGAGATTGGCAACTTCAGTCACAAATCTGAAAGGGACCATGCAAGGAACATCTACGATCTTGAAAAGAAGTCCAAAATGTCTCAACCAATCAGAAACCAGGACGGCCATATTAGATCACATTTGGCAATATCAAACACAAATCTGAAAGAGGACCATAAGAGGAACATTCACAGCAAGTTTGGTCAAAATTGCCTCAATAGTTCTTTGAGAAGTTTAAAATGTGAAAGTTAATGATGGACTTTGACCAAAAAACACCATTACTAATCATCACAAGTTCTGATTTTCTGAGCATTAAAGGATCGCCATTTGAATATTTAGATTCACACATGACGCATGGTATTGCATCTGAGTAAAAGACATAATTATCTCAATGAGTCATGAGTTAGTAATAAGAATTTGTCATTTTGTTCGCCGAGTTCAAAAATATAGGTGATAGGAAAATGTATTGGTTCAAATCTGAACTAATACAGATGCAGACATGAATAAGACACAAGTAAGTTAAGTGAAATGGCATGGCATTATGACGTAATTACCATTAAAATTACAGTCAATAGGAGCAGCGATAATCTATAATCTATAAGTTGGTTAAGTTTGTAAAAACATCTTCACCAGAGTGATATAATCTTTATAAACTAAAGGAGAAAGTACATAACACAGAGATAGGTACATGTATATAAAACAACAAATTCATGATAATCTTTCACCTTTAATCAAGAACATTTTGATTGTTCCAACATGGTAATTTAAACAAAATCCCTGTTCATGATGCATTTATAGAATCAATATTTACAATAACATTGAACTTTACAGAATACCTCATCTTGAAACACATGCTTCAAAACAGCAACACTTTATACATTTAAAGGCTATGACTTCATGGGTATTTTTCATACATTTGGTTCTGATATTTTAAATATATCATTTAACTTCAATTGTCATTCTATACAATAAATGATCATAAAGACTATGATTTCAGAATTTTGAACACATCTGATTTAATAATATCAATGCACTATCACAAAAGTCCTAAACCATCTTGATTATTCATTATTCTTTTAGGGAACAAAAAAAACTTTTAAATTCAAATTCATTTACATTATCTTAACATCAGTAATTGGAAATTAAAAAAAAAATTCAATCTGTGGTTTGGTCATAATAAGCAAGCATGATGTATTAGACTTTTTAGAGATTTATGGAAACATCTGACACAAATATTTCACACCACAGTACACTATGTACTTTGAGAAAGAAGATTAGTTAAAAAAAACTATTTGTGACCCAACTGTGCTGCATAAAGCATGCAATATCAAATAAAGTTATATTCTGTGTTAACGCAAAATTGCAAATTCATGATATCAAAGATGAAAGGTAATAAAACAATGAAATAAAACATGAAAATCATACACTCTCATATACTTTCTTCCAACTCCAAACAACTTATAGTATCCTAATTTAACTCAGTATACTTTTACTGGTATTGTCTCATTTTATTTTTAATTTGAAAAGAAAAGTCATAATTAATAAGATTGGGGTCAAGGTTAAACAATTGTGTGACAATCCTCTATAATCAGACACTGTTTGTGACTGGCTGGTGGTTGTAGGGTTAGTATAAGAAATACAGTATTACATTAAAGCTTGTCATTATGAGTGAACCTTAACAGGGGACTGTGGTCATAGGCTAAATGTTTTTTATATTTTAATTTGACTGTATAATTTCTAAAGCCAAACATAAATTTATCTGTGGTTCCATTGACATAATAAAATAGAATTAGGGTAGGTAGGAAGGTAATAAAGTTTGACTTAAAAGGGCATCCTTTATAATTTTATGTAGATAGTTTACAATATATCATAATTATGTCACAATATCAGCAAATAAAAATGTGCCTCTGAGATGTGTTTCACAACATCTAATTTATGGAAATATGTACCAGTTTAAACAATCATGAAATATACAACAAGTAATTGGATATTTAATACTCACACAAACTCTTATACAAAATGATGTAAATACGACATGCATGTACGTAGGAATGAAAAAAGCTAGGACAATATTTAGGACAATATTAGTGAATAAATTCTATGTTCGTCAACAGTCCATTACTATGATTTACCCCTTTTTGAAATTTGCAACACCCCCAGGGCGTTTATAAGAATAAATAAGGTATTCCCTTTGAATATCCAAAAATATGCAAGTACTAAAGTCCATCCTATTTAAAAAAAAAAAAAAAAAAAAAAATACAACAACAACAACATTCCTTTGCTCCTATAGCAACACTAACTATAAAAAAAAAAACATGACCAACCCCAGAATTGTTTTTGCCATGTAGCATATTTGTTAATGTGCAACTTTTGCCTATAATTGTTGTAAAGACATCTTTTCTTTTATGGTATTGTTCCAAAATAATTGTGCAACTGTAAAAGCTTTATCTCCTTCAAACTTTGAACAATAAGTTTTTGTAACATTTCCCCTTTTTAAGAAACTTTGTTCCGAAATGATTTGGCAACTGTAAAGGGCTTTTTGAAAGTTTGAACAATTCTCTCGGTAAGAGTTGCTATTTTTTAAAGTAGCTTTTCTATAATATTTTAGTGATTATAATTAATTACAATGTATGTTAAGGTTTTCAATTAAAAGTTGAACAATTTTTTTATCTTGTTCAATTTTTGTTAGAAAAGTATTTTAGCAAACTACCTTCCCAAAACATATTTTCCATGGGTCAGGTTTGGGCAAAGACAGAAGAGAAGCTTTCATTGGTGGCAGGAGGCCTAACTTAAAAATGCTTTGTCTTCAAAAGATTTGTTTGTAACTACATAAAAATAAAATTCATCATGTTCATTGAATATATTTTTTGACTAGAATGTTTATCATAAACTAATCAATATATACAGCATAAGAGGAAACAAATATTCATAATTTTAAGAGAATTTGTATTTCTCGAGTTAAATTTAATCATATACCATTCAAAATTGAAGACAAACACAAATTTTACTATCAACACCTTTTATAGAAATATTATGATGCCCTGGTCTGCAACAAATTTAATTAATACAATATACTTAACTTCTATACTCAACAGTGTCACTTCATGTTACAGTTTGTTTTACAAGAGCGCATGTAAGATGATTCAAATATAAAACTACAAAGCTCCATATTGAAATTATTGATGTAGATTTATACAATTGTGAGTAACCAATGAGAAATTACCTCACTACCATGGTGAAATGTAACACCTTTTCTGATTGGTTAGTCTCAATTTTGTGACTGGTATTTTGTATGAATACCATCAACATGATCATTATAAGTTTGATTAAAACATAACTCCTCAACAAATTGAAACATTCACTATACATTTAATGTGTAATTTAATTAGTATGAAATAGGGAATGATCTTGAAATATGACATGCTTCAATGACATGATGAAATAGCTTAAATTCATCCACAAGTACCCATTGTATCAATGCAGCTAATCAGTACACATGGCCTGCATTTTTAACATTAATATCCAAAATAGAGGATGAAATGTTTGACAAAATGAGTTATTCCCCCTTATAGAACTCTCTCACACTAAGAAGTAAAATCAGTGTCCAAATGTATTCTCCCCACTGTATGCAATGTACAGAAAACCATCCTCATCTTTGTGTTCTTCATACACCTGTCCCATACTGGCACTGAAACAAGACAATAACCATGAAAAGGTCGTGCAAAATATAGTTTTTTTTAGAAACAAGGCGAGATCATAATTGGGTCATTATATAGGCAATTTCTTATTTTTTTTTTTTTTTTTACCAATTAAAGGGGATCCTGGGGTTGTATGACTGAAATTGATAGAATTATTTTTGGGTAGGTGCCAAACATTTAGTGTGGTAGGGTTTGAAGAATCAATTTGTTTTTGCATGGCTTAACTTAGCTGCATTCATCCCATCTTATACTAGTAATCAACAGTACACAGTTGTGAACAAGTGTGGTGTTTTACAGTACTAGTATCCTTTAAGAATAAATAATGATGTGATGATTTAGGATATGGGGATACCTTCTTTATAATTATATAGTATACTTTACAATTGGACTTAACATTGTAAAATATAGAAATAATGCTTTTACAAAACACAGTTTATATTACTTTGATGAAATAACTTTTTATAATTCTCCAGACTTCTAGATCAGGGCATTTAATTGAAGATCCTTTGATTACGATTAAAACTCATGAATTCATTAGAGTACATATACAATGATATTCTGAGTAAAAGATCATAATTTTAATTGT
This sequence comes from Pododesmus macrochisma, assembly GCA_032359645.1. NCBI lineage: Eukaryota > Metazoa > Mollusca > Bivalvia > Pectinida > Anomiidae > Pododesmus > Pododesmus macrochisma. The sequence goes on along the minus strand of JAUMGZ010191588.1, from coordinate 3,779 downwards.
ACAGTTTGTTTTTCCAGTATAGTACTTTTATCATACATTATGTGCCAAACTTTTACAATGAAAAAATCAACTGATTTTCATCTTCAAAAAGATGCTAAAATAAGAAGTATGTCAATTCTTTGGAAATGATGATGTTTCAAGTGGTGAACATGTGAACATATCTGGCAACAATTATGGAGTTTTTCAACAACAACAAAAAATACTTAACTCTTTATGTAGATCCAATTAAAGGGAAACAACTCTTGTAAATTTAGATTTAAATTGAGTACTATCAGACCATGTTGAGAAACTAAACCCCGTTATTTTGATAGACAGTTTGTTGGGTAAAGAGATTACAATGAGAAAATTAAACAAGTTACAGACAAAATGAGCATACCTTGATTGAGGCAGAACTTTACCAACAAACAAAAATATAGCTTTCTCAGAAGGCAGCTGTATTCTCTTGCGAATAATCCACATAAACTGGGCTACAGATATATCATTAGGTACCAGAAATTTACGCTTATCTATATCCTGTATCTGTGACTTTGGATCTTTCTCAACAATTACCTGAAAATAAAGAAAGCACTTATAAATCACCAGAAATTAAAATATTGGTTTATTTCTTTTCAATATCATAACATTGGATAGTATAAAAGAGATGCATCACCACAGTAGCGAGTACTGCTGCAATATAACATGTATTAAGATGGGATAACGTGCATTTGCCATCACTGTAAGTTGAGATGTATACTTTAAGTATACGTAGCTACACAGTTTTGGCATGGTACTTGCAACTGTTATTCAGAATGTGTAGAACATAGAAAAGTGTACATATTTCTGCAAAAATGGGTTCTTTAAAAGCTGTATGTCGCAGTGTTATGACTTACATTATGTGATTCTGTGAAGTAATGAGTATGTCTCATATCAAAGTTTTAATAGGGATAAATTTTGTCATTTTTATCTGGTGTAGAATTGTAATTTATGTACGATTACACTGGCCAGGGGTGAATGCACATATTGAGTGATAAAGGTTTAACACCAGTGAAATAAAAGCATACAGATATAACTTCTCTAAATTGTTATTAAGTGGCCCTAGACGTAGTGGGCAATTGTTATCCAAACTCTTATTGACATTATCAGGATGTCAAAACATGTTGGGAGAAATAGAAACTCACAACACTCATTGTGTAAGACAGGGACATCTTGACCCGAGGACTGGACTGGGATTGTCTGGAACAAGGTTTACCTGCAGGGGTGTAAGATTCCCTTGGTCTCCCCTGAATGACTTTGAATTGTCTCCCTTGTTCAACAAAATTAGTTGCTTCCCTTATTTCTGATACTTTATTACTTACAGGAATCCTCTCTGGATACTTGTCCTTTATTTTAGTTGATTCTGCTTTCCTCTGCTCTGAAAAAATTACAGTAGAAGGATAACAATCTAGTAGTAAAGCATAAAAATGTATTTCTTAATTTACAAAATTATCAGGATATGTACATTACATGTCATGAAGATTATTAAGTGTAAATTAAAACTTTTAACAAGAGAGTACTTGAAGCTTATATTTATGTATACATGTATATGAACAAACTGTAAAAATTTAAATAGATATGTGTTTTTAATATTGACCAATAATCCTTACAAGATATATATCAGGTGGGTTTCAGGGTTTATCTGACTGAGCTGTGCAGTGTGCATGCATGCACAACAGTTCAATTACTATTTTATGAACATAAACAAGAATTTATAAATGCAGAAATTTAATCAGAAAAGTGTTGTGCATGTTTACCATATTTCAGCATTAATTACCATGATGTGGTGTTGCACTTCTGAATGATATATGTTAAGAAAATAACTTTTATAATTGATCATCACAACATTTGTCATTCTTCACGAAATACCAAATTGAAAATAAACTATAGGGTCTAATTATTGGGGTTTTTTCCTTTCCTTTTTTTATATTTCCAAATTTTGTTTAACTATGATCCGATATATATGTGAGGGGAAAAAAGGGGAAATGTCTCTCTGTGTGTATATAATGATAATAATATAATTTGACTTAAATTAGTCTATATAGAACTTTATACATGTAAGTTGTTTATAAATTAACATGTGAAGTGTGGGTAACATCTGCTGACTGAAAGTTAATTATTTATATCTCATGATCAATACCTGTAAGTTAAATACACAGACAGTTTTTATGTAGTATACAATTGCAAGTAACTATATAATCAACTTTTCCAGATACATGTATCTTGCAGGCATGGTGATGTAACTAATAGTGCTGTCAAATAAATGACTACATGTTAAGTTGTTAACTAAATATAAGCTATGGTACACATTAATTTAAGGTATGCATGGACATTTGAAAATGGGTTTATATAGTACAAGGATAACTAAGAAAAGTTTAAATCTCTCAAGACAATATTCATCATTCTATATACATGTTAATGATTATCAAATATTTATATGACAGCTGATTGATGGATGAATATTTATTAAAGTATCACATATCAAAGCAAATGTAACATAATATTTACAAGTTTTTACATGCAAGTACTTTGATATCCAGCCTTATTAGACTTACGAGACACAGTATATGTATATATGTACAATATGTATATGTTTGTAGCTTCAATGGTAACATGATGACATTGTAAAGTGCTTACATCTTGTAATTATAAACAGATGGATACTTAGAATAGAATTTATATTTACTTTATCTAAAATGGGGAAAATTGTATGCACGTTAATTTATTAAAGTGCAGCAAAACAAAATGAAATTGTGATAACAAATTCGAGAGTGCTTATATACATGTACACTATGGTCGTCTATACAGACCAACTACTTCCAAAGGGCTATATACATGTACACAATGGTTGTTTGTTTGTATTAAGGGCTTATTGTCCGATCAACAGCTAAGGTCATTTATGGACGTGCCAGTTTTATTGGTGGAGGAAACCGGAGTACCCGGAGTAAACCACATACCGAAGGCAAGTCACTGACAACTTCTCACACTAGCACGCCCCGGACAGAAATCGAACTAGGAGGTGAAAGGCTCTTGTGATTAAAAGTATATATAGTCAAAAGCCTGCAAATGATGCGATACACGATTGCTAATAAATATTCAGTTAATTGGTAATAAAAAATACTATATTCTAGACCATATTAAAAACAAACTACAAAGCATGATCATAATCAAAATTTATGAAAAAATTTGTTAAAATGCATTTTTTGACTTTGTTTGTCAGCCGGTTTTGGCTCAGGTAAATCTACCGTTAATTTATAACGACCCATATGCCTGTATGATGATAACTAAAACTACTACTACACTAACGACAACAGATCTAATATAATTACAGGTCTGTGATATAATTAAGGAAACAAAGAAATTTTCGTTTGCCGATCTTATAATTAAAATTTGGACGAGTTTACAACTTTGATTTTCATAACTTTTTATCATTAACAGAAACATAAAAATGTCTCAGTCTTAAATAATTTCTGATCAAAAGTTTTACAATTTTAATCGGCAGGAACTTTCAGCAAAGAAATGCCATTTTGATATACACATTTAAATTATAATATTTATAAATTAAATTATGTAAAAGATCAGAGATAGTCTTATAAATCTCTGAAAAAATCCTAAGTGGCTGCCGTTTATGTATACATTTTCGCCTGGTAGAGTACAGTCCGTTAATTTTCTCCTACGATCCATATAGGGTACGTCACTCTGGAGAGGTGGGTTTTATAAATTTATCCCACATGTTAGATAACACCTAGCGCCGTTCCTATTGGCTG
>JAUMGZ010191587.1:0-24135 GCA_032359645.1 Pododesmus macrochisma | reverse complement strand
GTTTCTACACGGTATGATTCAACAGACTGTTTACCTAGTATTGGGTCATATATACTGCAGGATTCATCAAAATCGGGCAGTAACCATGTTAAATAGGACATCTTGAATTTGTTAAATACAAATATAAAACCAGACTCTTGCATTTCTTTGTTTAACCATTCGACTTTTGTTACCTGCAATAAATCAAATTAAAAGTATTTAACAATTAGTAACAAAACCATAAAATACAAACTACTATGCACAAGTTAAATAGTAAACAATATTTACATAAACTTAATATCAAAACATAGCTATATCTTGTAAGTAATATTTGTAATAAATTCTATAAATTGCAAAATCCTAATAATGTATGTTAACATACCTCAGACACCATGTCATGTAGAAGACAATCAAAGAAATGTTTTGTTATATTGTCTGGAGTTTTTTCTCCGCTTGCTGTTAAAATGGGCGTAATTTCTCCTGCGGCAATCATGCCTCCACAATCTGAAGATACAAAAACAAACTTTTGAAGGCTCTAAGTTTAACAATGAGGATGACATTCTTGATGTGGTTAATGATCCAGGTTCATGGTTAATTTAAACGGAATACTACATAACATTTAATTTCAGTTTCCAATACTGAAAAATATACAATCCAACCAGCTTCTCAATTTGACAAAACTTTATTGATTGAAATATGTCAAAAAATGATGTAAAGAAAAATGGATCAACAATTTTCATCATTGTGCTTCTGATCGGCATCTTTTTGTAAAGTTTCATCATTAAAAATCCTTTGACATAATGTTTTGCAGGCCTTCGATACATTACAAGGACTATATATACTTACTAGTGTCAGGAGGCTGACTACGAGATGCGAGTAACTCCTGTTGGACTCCATCACCCATTCCTGGTACCAACTGTAGAAATATCTGGTGGCACTCTTCTGAAGCATTGTCTTGTAATATCTGGTACCAAATAATGAACAATCGCATTCCATCCTTCCTTGTCTGATAAAAAAAATAATCATACACCTCTTTCTTAAAAATTAATAAGAAAAAATCATAGTATCACCGATACATTTATGTTCCACAAGAAATCAGATGTTATATTCTTACTGTTCAAGCTGCTTTGTTGCTAGTAGATACAAACTTTTTTCTATTATTATCCCAGAAAAGCAACACAAGGAGAACAGGAGATTTTGGTCCCAGCTTACTCCTGCACAATATTAATATAATCATAATCATACTAGTATAATATGGCACAATTTGTTTATATTCTTATAAAGAAACATACTTATTATTACTTAGACTCGTGCATTTTTTAGTTGTATCTTACAATAAATCATAAAGTCTGCATAATATACTATATTATTCTTTCAATAGTATATATATACATAACATTTCTAATACATAATCATGTTATAAGAATGAATACAAAACGGCCATAGGAAAACAGTACTTCCACATTAGATCTGGTTTATATAGTTATATATATGTCATAATGATGTTATGCTGTAAATTTTCTGCCATTGTAGATAAGGGGGAAAAACTCAAATTATTAAACTCCAGATGGTCACTATGCTAAGAATTTAGCAATTTACATTTGTTTGTTTATTATTATGCAATATTTATCTACTTGAATGCATTTAATTATTTTGTAAATCGTTTTATTATATATAACTTTTCTAAATATAGCATATTTTATTTACTGGTATTTAAAACATCAGTAGTTTTTATGTAGAAGCCTTTTTGGTGTATTTTTCCTAATATCAAATATCAATATGTATTTTTATATTTGTATTTGCCATAAAATATGACATATATATATATGATAACACTTGATGGTACAAGAGGCTTTAAACAGTACTATAAAACTATACATTCATAAAACATACATGTAACAATGTATATACGGTATACAATTTTAGGAAGAAATCTTGATTGGGATTCTTTTGAGTTTTTTTGTTTTCCAACAGATGATAATTTTTGTTAAAACAAGAAATCAGAATTTATATTCTTACTGCTTAATTTGCTTTTTTAATAGCTGATACATGTTTTCAGATGGAGTCAGACTCTGACTTGGGTGTCCCTATTATGAACATAAGCTCCAATCAGTATAGCTTTACAGGTCATCAAGGCATTCAAATCCCTATGACCTTTGAAATCTATGTTGGCTGAACCCTATGTTCCCAATCGCCAATAGGGTCACCCAAGTCAAACTATAGAATCTGATCATGGCATAATCTGAAAAAATAAATTAACTTAAATATTCAACAAAGCCATAGAGGAATACATATGAATATATTTCAAAGTATGCATTAATATACTATTAACACTAATTAACAGTTTTGACCAGCGCGGTGGCTCAGTCGGTATAGTGTTCGCTTTGTGCTGGTAGACTGGTGATAGAATCACAGGTGCAGGTTTGAATCCCGGTCAAAACATAAGACATTAAAATTAAGCAATATTTTTGCTCCCTGCTAAGCGGTCAACATTTCTGGTTAGGAGGAGGCTAGGTGTCAGGATAATGTTACAGAGTGAAATATCATGCCAATGTGTATGCAGCATGATATTTCAGTGAGATAGCACTATAAAGTTGCCATAAGTGTGCACTGTCACAAGCAGATACCATCTAGATATGACCTATACATGAGTTAAAGGGACGTAAAATCCAAATAGAATAAGCAAACAAATTATTAACAGTTCATTTTAGTAGCAGAATCTTATTGATTAATTAAAGCAAACTGCACTGTCCTTCATGATCATCAACTTGAGTCTAGGAGAGAATATTGTGAATCTTCTCTCCTTATACTGTTTAGATTACATGAACATTATATTATACACACATGATGAAAAAGATATCAACAGATGTAGCCTATGTGTTGTTAGGATAATCTATATGATATATCTAAGCTCAAAAATTTCTAGACCACAATTAGATTTTTTAGTTTCTGCTTAAGTTCCCCTTGTTTGTCCCTGTGTTGCTAAGTTTCTTTTGTGTTAATATCCTATTTAAGTATAAGTTTCCTGTCAAACTAGTTTTAGAAGACTCTGGAGAGGAAGTCAAAAACAAACATTAATAACACAGTATATCCACTTTGACTAAACTTCCTTGTTATGTTTTTTTTTGTATCTCTGATTCAGTGTGATATCAATCACTGAACTAAAGACTGCTCTTTATGTAGTTAATCTAACCTTTAAGCCATTTCCTGGATGGAGTAACTTTTTCATGATACGACCTGAAATGAACAAAATGTCAAAAATATCTCACTTTTTTATATACACATGTTGTATTAACATGAATCAAATGGCTTATATTATCAAATATGCTTTTATTAAACATTTTTTTTATTTTTTAATTCTGTACACTTCTTACATTTATGCAATTGAGTAGGGTTTCTCAGAATTCAGGTATTACCCTTGACAATTTTTATAGCATTATGGATTTCAGTTACAAACTTTTGCTATTTTACTGTTATCAAAATATTTAAAATTGAATGTAAGTATGGACCATGTTAAAAACATAAATTGATAAATAGAACAATACAAATACTATATATATAAGTAAGTTGAGAAGTGTGTTAAGCCCCAGTCACAGTGGACCAAACGATTCGTAGATTGTGTGATTGGCGGCAATTTGACCGTGGTACGACCATCTGCAATGTTTGCTACGCTCTCCATTTGCGACCAGGTTACGACCAAAAAAACGTTGGAATCGCAGGTAAATCGTTGGAAGAGCACACGACTAGTCCCAGAGGTCGTGGGTGATAGCACTACCAATCGTAAGGTCGTGAGACAGGTCAGTGAGGTGGCAAGACCAGTAGCACGACCAATCGGGCGACCACTTAACCAACGATCATGCATGACTGGTGGTACGTTCATATGCGACTGGTTATACGACCTGTTTGCTACCTCTTATGATTTGGAATCCCAGATAAAAAGTTTTGAACATGAACATAAACCTTGCTGCAACTGATTTTGCTCCTGAGTTTATGTGTGAATGGTTAAGACCAAACAACAAAGTTTTTTTTGGTTTATGTTTGAATGGTTAAGACCAAACAACTAAGAGAATTTGTAAGTTGGAAAGGTAAAATCTTTTCCACTGCTTAAACCAGGTGAAAACAATTAAGTGGAAATTGTAAAATTTACTTTGTGAGTCAATACATATTTATACTAAGCTATAACTTTGCATTTACAACCAATCCAACAATAAAAATAATAAAGCATACCAATGCTGTGAAACATCCATCTTTTGTGAATGAGTTCAGGCAATAACAGTAATATTTTCTGAAAATACAAAGTTCAAATAGTAAAACAGAATATATTGTAATAGATAAATGGTATTAAATACAACTTAATAAATTACATGAAAAAAGTGATGTGATGTACATGTAGATATATAATATATAAACATGGTTTATCACATTTTAAGTTTCACCATCAACATATATAATAGTATATGTATACAATGCGAAAGGTCTTTTCATAAACTAATGATGTACAATGTAATAACTGAAACGATTAATGATTTTAGATAGATGTATGTAGCACTGATTAGTAAATAGTCAACAACATCTTGCAAAATGTTAATGCTGTTGTCCTGTCATTAAAGTATCAAAATTGAAGTTTACCTAAAATTGAAGTTTACCTAAAGTTAATCAATGGTACATGTGTATAATAAATCATATCAAAATCAATGAAGTCATATTGTATCAAATTATAGGAATCTAAAATATATCTTATATAAGACTAGGGATGTTTAAATATAAAGTGTAACCCTAACACTCAAGTTTCACTTTTTAATAGATCTAGAACTTGCTTTATTCTTACCTCAAACACATTTAAAATTCCATCTAATTCTTCTCTGTGAGCCTTGTTTGCTGAAATATTACAATTCATATGAAGTACATACAATAATAAGCCTTTACAATTTGGCCAGTGGCCACTATACATATTTGTCTATATTATTCATGGAATCATATTAAAAGAAAAACAATTAAATCAAGAGTAAATGACAGGTACTTACAGCAGCTGTCAAGGACATTATATCTCCAAAGACGTATAAGCTAACATTTATGAATAGTGAGGATAGGAAGACAAGGTTACCCAAGACCTGTGTTCCACTTGCAAGAGGATAATTCTTAAATGGATTTCACGAGAGCAGGGTATTTTGAATATGGGCGAGATATTTTCTAGAAAAACATTCTTGAGTGAAGTAAAAATGCAAGCACCAAAAGCACAAAGCCATGTTGTGGGGAGTACGGGGGTAAGTGTATATATGGACAATTTCAAGAACTCAATTTATATTGGCAAAGTCATAACTATCTTACATGGGTCAAATTAACTCAGTTGCAGATGCACAGGTTTTCATGGAAATGGATACATGTGCAAAGTTCCTTGAGGAGTTATAATGATTTTAAATGTCTATATTCTAACATTTACAGATATTGATGCTAACATACATTCACATTTTGTAGTGTACTTTTGAATTTATGGATGAATATTTACAGAATAAATCTTAAATCTATTCCTAATAACCCTTTTTGTTTTGTGGCTGCTGAAGGACTGCATATGTCCATGATGTCACAGTAAATTATAAGAATAGCTCACTTGAGCAAAGCTGAAGATAGTTCATCACTATGAACGTTTTTGTTAGTTATATACAATGATTATAATTACATACCTTTGTAATGATAGAAGCTTACACCCTTACCTCGCTGTTTTAAATCTGCTTCAACTGTTGCAAAGTTTTCATTGAAGATGAAATAAATGTGGGAATAGTTTGCTTCAAAGAAAGACTTTGCTTCCGCAGTGTCGTAGTTTTCTAAAATGAAAATTGACACAGAGTAAATTAATCTTATGGGGATATATACCAGACAAAATATATATTAATGTGCAAAATTGTAACTGTGTAAATTTTAGAGTTTATTGTTTGGCATAAAACTTAACAGTCTAAAGCTGGCTTATTGCGCAAATCACTTAGACAAGATGCAGACAGCTTTTTCAGTCACCACAATTCAGACAAATTTATTTATAACAAGTGGCCATTTGGGTCTTAACATCCATCGTGGTGAAATAGGCCTAAAAGTAAATTCTAAGCATTTAAATACTTTAAACTCATTTTGTCAAATGTTCCCCTTTAAGGCCCCCTAGAATGACATCTTTTGGAACTGAGCCCCATCATCTGAACAAATCTGAACTCCTTCCCCTAGGGATGCCTTCTACCAAGTTTGGAAGAAATTGGTCCAGTAGTTATGGACAAGAAGGCCCAGGGATTTACCGGATGCAGAATCTTGCATATGTTACTCCCAAATATTGAACATGGACTATCAAACAACCCAATCATACGTCCACTAGTACGCACACGCTTTACTGTAATCAATTCTTTTCTACTCTACCTTTTTAACAAATTAGAAAATATTTGTGATGCCAAAAACATGATGTACTGTTATAAATAGCAAAGGGTTTTCAACAATGCATACTACATCTTTTTGTTGACCAATGCACCAATCGATGTTTGTGCTAGCAAATCCCTGTGGGTACTGTAGGTATGGCTGTTATTAGCTGAACCAAACATATATTCACTCATGGCAGTTTTTGTTGGGGTGGGTGAGGGGCAGGGTTTCAACACGTATTATGATAATATATATTATATAATACAGCATACGTTTAGGTACAATAATTAAGTAATGTGTCGCCCCAAACTCCTTGCGTACTTTGTTTCAGACACTGTGGGTTCATACTTATAATTCAGAATTCGAGATTTCATAAAATACAGATATACAATTGACTATATCCAAATGATTGTTTTATGTTTTATTTGGGTTTAGCATCCCTTTTACTCATGTATAGATCATATCAAGACGGTGTCTGCTTGCGACAATGCCCACTTATGGCGATTTTTATAGTGCTGTCTCACTGAAATATTACGTTGTAGACACATTGACATGATACTTCACTCGGTCACATTATACCGACACCAGCCAACCAGTCCTTCTCCCACCCATTAATGCTGCGTGTTAAGCAGGGAGCGAGAAGCGTGCCTAATCTTATATAATTAACGTCTTGGGATATGGTGCCACCAGGATTAGAACCCGCGACCGCGGATTCTCTTCACTAGTGTACCGACACGAGGCAAACACGTTTACCACTCGGCCACCACGCCGGTATATCTAAATGAACATAGACATACCATATTTATGGATGAAATCTCATATAGGGAATCTCATATAGGAAGAAATCATATGATTTGGACGAAACATTATACAACAAAACTTGGGTACGCAGACATGAGCATGGACTTAGAACCGTCAGTCAAGCTAATTGGACTGGCGTGTTTGAACCGGTTTTACAGGGCCCAAACCTTCACTCTTCAAAAACATATACAAGAAATGTACAAACAGTAATTACAACAATATATTTTTATACTTGTTTTAAATTCATGCACTAGTGTCAAAACTTATCGCTACCCTATACAATTATTGAATATAAATATAACTTTAACCTAAACAACATCGAAACTCTATTTGAACCAACTTATAGTGTAGTTTAATTTTAACATGCTCGAGACCTAGTCTGAAGCTCAGACACACTGAGCCTCGACACTTGTGTCTGAAGTATAATCATGTTCTCTCAACGTCAATGCCGCTGAAACTACAGACTGTCAAACGTCTGTACAGTTATCGGAGATAACACAAGTTTATCTACAACCTATACCCCAAATATCAAATATACTGCTTCCTTGGCTGGCTACAAACTGGAAACAGAATAAAAGAATGTTTATTTGCGACACAGTTCAACTAAGCACGCCATCACTATTTTGCAACACACAATTTGATGACGTACCTATTTCGGTGGTACAGTATGAGACAAAAGTTTTGGGGCTAACTAATCACCGCAACGTCATATTATTTGTAGAAAAAGTAACTCTGAAAAGTTAACAATGCAATAGGAACAAATTTACAGTTTCTGATTGTGAATTATTGATGAATTTAGTGGCAGGGACAGATACAAGAATCATGCCGTCTAGGAACTCTGGTTTTTGCAACATAACTTGTGATGTGTTCAGCTGACCACACTGAGGCCATGTTGACCTGTATCCATAACCAAAACTCGCCATAAATGACATAAATTTGTTTCAAGCTTATTTAAACTTTTAATCATAAATTGTATGATACTTAAAGCAAGAAAGATAAAAAATACACTAATATAAGTACTACTGTAGAATCAGAAAATTTTGTTGTGGTTTTAATTTCGTTGTTGTAAAAGATCGACGAAATTAAAACCATGACAAAATTTTACCCGTACCTTCTAAAAAGAACACCTTAAGTATTTTCAACGAAATTTTATGTCAACGAAATCACTTTATTTTCCAAACAACGAAACTTTAGCCCAACGAATATTTCTGATTCTACAGTAGTAAATATGTAAAAATATAACATGTCTTGGGGATTGTTGTAAAGATGCCTCTCAAATATTATAAAGAAATTTTCTATCTTTGGTTACATATGTTGTGCACGAGCTAAATTTTTATGGTTAAAGTGTTGAGGACTGATCCAGTGAGTCTATTGTTGATAAAACATCCGATTCCTGTACATTAGCTGAGGCGTTGCGTGGTGCCAGAACTTGAAACAAAACTATGTAAGCCGTAAAGCTTGTCATATTTAAGGATGAACATCGAACGTCGAAGTCTCCTGTGGGCTTTATTAGTTAGATTTAGTTATATTGCAGTGTCAGTGATGCAGCTTCAGTTCAGTCTTACCAAGAACCTGGCGAAGATGCTTCAGTCGCGTCAGCGAGTCTTTTTTCGGGTCAGATACTTTCTGTGCAGATTTTTTAATGTCGCCATGAGTTGGAGCTTTTCTAAACATAGCCAGAGCAGACGACATTTAAGTATTGTTCAGTTGAATATCTGTCATTTTTGTTATTATTTCGTCTGCAGTGCAACCTTCCTCGGACAAATGGCGGTGTTTACCTGCACATGCGTAGTAAGCTCAATCTTATTTCCGCTTAACTTGATGATGTAATGATGGTTATACTAAATACAACCGACCAATGTTAATATGACTACGGACGATTCATTACAGAAAAAATAAGAGATTCAAAAATTGAAAAATCGAACAAAAATAAATATTTACCGTACAAAAAGAGTCAAAGAGATCTTTGATTTAAGGAAGGCAGAGATGTGCAAAGTTAAATAAAGATATCACTATTTGAAATTGAAATTGAAAATATTTACTTTAAAAACACATCTTATACTATTTCAAATAGAGATATCTCTACTTAAAATAAGTATATCTCTATTTGAAATAAGTATATCTTTAATTATACAAGAAATGGAGATATTTATATTTCAAATTCAGATATGTTTACTCTGGGATCAATAGGGTTCCGATGGATGTGAAGGATAAGAAATATATTTTTCTCTTCAAAATAAAGATAAGGTAAAAAAGGAGAGGGACCTTACCAGCACATGTATTGACGCTCATCTGTAAATGATTTTCGAAGACAGTTTGTTTGTTTCTTGTCAAAACATGAGGTCACCTACTGAGTGAATATGTTGCTGGTTGAGGAGTAGCCATTTTTCTACCCACTGTCTGGTGTCAGATTAAAGAATTATTGATCATACTTAAAAGTACTTTTATAAAACGACGCTTTACTTACTAACAGAAAGTGCTGAGACGGAAATGCGAAACAAGGCTGACACGTGAACTGACTTATAGTGGGGGAAAGTGAAACCTATCGGACAATTACATTTAAAATAAAAAAAAACGCGTAATTAGATATAAATGAAATACTCATGGTCTTCAAACTTCACCCCAACATTATACTGTACAATAGTTTTGTAAATATATTTGTTTACAAAATGAGTTAAATATATTTTCTGAATATTGTCAAGGATGGAAGCTAAAAGTTAACATATCAAAAACTAAATTATGATTTTTAATTCACGAACAACAAGAAACATACCCCAGTTTGTTTACAGAGGTACATCTATTGATATAGTTAACGAGTTTAAGTACCTTGGATTGTTATTTTCGCGAACGGGTTCATTTGTAAAAGCAAAGACACATTTGTATGAACAAGCTTTAAAAGCTATGTATTGTATTATAAGAAAATCTAGACATTATAATTTATCAGTTGAATATAAAATGGACCTTGTTGATAAAGTTATACAACCCATTTTACTTTATGGTTGTGAGATTTGGGACTTTAGTCCATTTAATCTACTAGAAAATCTCCATGTTCTCCAACATGTATGGTTTACGGAGAGCTCGGTCGTTATCATTTAGTTGTAAATATTAAATTAAGAATGATAAAATTTGGATGAGCCCTTTCAATTAAACAAATCTGAACTCGCTTCCCCTATGGATGACGTCTACCAAGTTTAGGTGAAATTTGTTCAGTAGTTTTGGGAAAAACAGTCAAAAATGTGAATAGTTATCATATTTGCTATAGTGTTAAACTTTGACCCCAAAACGCGTAACCTATTTTTGACCCCAGGGTCATGCCTTGAACAAACTTGGTTCTCCATGCCCTAAAGTTATCACAAACCAAAACATTTAGCTTTAGGCCTTCTAGTTTATTAGAAGAAGATTTTTGAAGTTTTGTTAAACCCTCCATTTTGGCCCCCTAGTGGCGCTCCTTGGGGCCAAGCCCCTTAATTTGAACAAATTTGAATTCCCTTTCACTAGGGATAATTCCTACTAAGGTTGAATAAAATTGGTCCAGTGGTTTTGGAGAAGAAGTCGAAAATGTCAAAAGTTTACGACGACGACAGACGGACGCTCTCACTTAACCCTATACTAGCTGGGTGATTTCTTTTGTTGGTTCATTTATGAGCTACAACCCACAGATGTTTCACCCCTGTCTGTTTCCGCTTTATTCCGTCGCTAAAAAAGCACATGCGTACTGCAAAATGTTGATGACGGAATAAACCTCAATTGCAACCCATAAAAACATTCATTGCACCCCACAAGTATCTCTGGACGTGTACGGACGGACGGACGGACGGACGGACAGACGACGGGCGGGATTTGTATGAATATAGTCCGCCTTGGATTAAAAACTAAGATTTTTTCTCTATTTTCTTTGATATTTATTCCACATATATTAACGGAATTAATTTGTTAAGAAAAATATGGGGACGATATTTACACTACTAGTTACTTTTGTGTATGTTGGGTTTACAGCCAACATGTGAACACGTACAAGTTCAAGGTAAACAGTAAAAGATGTGAAAAGCCCATACATACCAATCTATTTTGTAAATTTTTGAAAGCAATAACATCTGAATATTTTTATATTGAAGAACATTTTGCGAGACACGTTCTAGTTACAAAGAAAAAAAACCTTTTTGACGTATAAGCGATAACGATTTACGGTTCTACCAAAAATTGTCATCAGCTGTAGAAAGGTGTTTAAGAAATGTCGTTGTTTTAATGAAAAATTTACCTAACGATAATACGTATGCTTTCTAGCAGTTTGAGGATCAAACCTCGAACATAACTAAATACCAGACTGACTTGTATATTCTTATACTAAGAAATGAAATATGTTTTCACGTGCCATATGTTTTAGTCTACAATTTTGTATTTTATCTCCAAGGTGGTTGCTTTTGCTGTTGGCATGTCCCGAGAGTAACCATCCCCCAGTAGCGTTTTGCTTCGTAATCCGAATATTTGTTAAAATGAACTTATCCGAAGAAGCAAATACTGTGTGTGAGGCACTCCGTCATTTATTCCCGGTTCATAACGTTGTGTGTGAGGCACTCCGTCATTTATTCCCGGTTCATAACGTTCTACTAGTTATTTTTGAGTTATGGAGCTAAGAGGATACTTAAATGCAATATAAATTATTGCGTTTGATGGATATTACGGCTCTTCCTGTTTTGTAAATAAGTCAGTCAGTCCGTCCGCAAGTCGGTCTTTTGATAGTATTAAATTCTTTATTTAGTTTTACATCACGTGTCCAGAGAAATATGTTTAAAAAATTTCCTATTTTGACTGCGGACACATCTAACATTTTTGCAAGACAATTTTATAATATTGTTCGGATATGGTTTTTTCCTTCATTATCATCGTGATTTTTACAACCCCTTTTGGTATCAGAGCTTTAATTTATCGATGTCTTGTCTATTCTAAAATCATAAGTTTATTTTATTTTGAGCGTCCATTGATGCCAGTTAATTAGACAAAGAGTTCTCACACATACTATGGGTTCTTTCCTCTTATAAATATTATATTTATTGGTGGCATGTCTCAGTCTGCAATTTTGTAGTTTTAAAAATCTGAAAGATATTTGAAAGTACAAAAGTACTTAAAATGACTTAGCATATAGACAGTAACACTCAAAGACAACACATACAACGATCTCGGTTATGTAAAAATGTAACAACGCTGTCAAGCTTAATTTGTTTTTGAGTGACACATATTGAAAATAGTTCTGTTTAAAGTTGAAAATAAACTGCCAGGACCAATTAATTATTCTTCAAAACCATCTTTGGAAAATTTTCTTACAACCATCTCAATTATGTATAATTATGATAAATGTTAAGTTTATTTGTGAAGCGGCACAAATTGAAAATGGTTATTTAATGTTTAAAATGCCAGAATCAATTAATTTCATCCATGAAAACAATCTTTGGGGAAAGTTATGTAACTTTGTTTTCATATACTAACGTATAATGTATTGTCTACTTTGTGGTAATTGGTCATTAGTATCTTTAATACAATCAATTTAAGAGACTTATTTATAAACTTTGATGTATGAATATATATGAAATAATTTTCAACCAACCAGGCTTTCACTGACACCAAAAATGCATTACCCATATTACATTCATAAAATAGATGTTCATATGTCTCAAAAGACTTTTCGTATTCACAGCAGATACATAACGGTGAATCGAAATCTAAAACTTAAAATAAAATGTCAATGGTTGGCAGTTCCTATTTATTAACTTTATCTGAAACCACCCCAGTTTGGTATCTTTTATGACCTTTAAGGGCATGCCATAAACTTTTCCCCCACCAATCCACGTTTTTATCCATACTGAGCTTAAAATTTTCTTGGGTTTCTTTAAAAAAAAACTCTTGTCTGAAAAAATTATTCATACTCTTACAAACCTTAAAACACAAAATTGCAAACTGAAACTTGCAAACAATGAATATAATAATTTTAAGGGAAAAACCCAATTCTCTGTGTGAGAAACCCTCGTCCCGTATTTCAGGCTTAGCTTCGAATCGACCGTCATCAACGGATGCTAAAGAGAAAATGACTTTATGATTTTAGAATAAACAAGTCCTCGATAAACAAAGTTACGAAGCCAAAAATAGTTTGTGTGTAAAACTTCCGTTGTTTATGAAGGACAAAAACAACACCGCTACAACACAATAAAAATGGCCTTGCCAAGAATTTAGGTGTGCGAGCAGTCACAATTTAAAACGGTTTCCTCAAATGCTATTAATTTGGAAAGAAGACAGTTGCATTGTTATATGTTTTATACATAGACTGATTACAATTTAGGGAGTTCAGATGGAGAATTTAAATCACCAAGTGTAGGTCAAGGTTTTATCAACACTTTCTTTATGCCTTAAAACATAGTAAAAAATATGATAAAAACAAAACCCCTGATCATACGTTAATGTTCTGCCTTCAGGATAAACGAGAGACCCGCCAGGGGCAGCATATTCTCCCGAAAAAACCCATCTGCAGCATTTGTTATTGATACATCATTGATTTTTATTTATTAAGAAGCGCACCCAAGAAGGCCTTTATTGTAATGTGTTTTCATGACACATAGTATATTCTCTAGTTAATATTGTGAAATTGAATTTCTTGTTCGGGAAACTGGAGGTTGAATTAAAATATCACAAACCAAGTTAAAACATTCTGCAAACATTTGTTCTCAACTTGTCTTTCAAAAAAAGTAAAATTCAATTTTCACAATGGTGACTTTGACCTTGAGCAAACCAAACCCAAAATTAACAGAGTTCTGTACATCCCCTAGGGCAACCAGCACACTTAGTTTGAACTTTGAGGGACTATTCGTTTTTAAGTTATCATCCGGACAAGCCACACATAAACAAAAGTCTATTTTAAACAATGGTGACCTAGACCTTTACCAGACTACGCCCCAAATCAATAGGGTTCTGTGCACCCCTAGGGCAACTCACACACTAAATTTGAACGTTGTGGATCCATTCGTTTTACGTTATCATCTGGACAAGCCACATATAAGCAAAATTCTAATTTTAGCAATGGTGACCTTGGGTTTTGACAGACCACACCCAAACTCAACAGGGTTCTGTACACCCCTAGGGCAATCAACACATCAAGTTTAAACTTTGTTGAACCATTCATTTTTAAGTTATCATCTGGACTAACCACATATAAGCAAAATTCTATTTTAAACAATGGTGACCTTAACCTTTAGCAGACAACATCCAAAATCTATAGGGCTCTGTGCATCCCCTAGGGCAATCCACACATCAAGTTTAAACTTTGTGGAACCATTCATTTTTAAGTTATCATCTGGACTAGCCACATATAAGCAACATTATATTTTTAGCAATGATGATCTTGACCTTTGGCAAACGAAGCCTAAAATCATCAGAGTTCTTTGCAGCCCAAAGGGCAACACACACAGAAAGTTTGAACTTTGTTGAACCATTTGTTTTTAAGTTATCATCTGGACAAGCCATATATAAGAACAACTATATTTTTGGCAATGGTGACCTTGACCTTCGGTAGACAACACTCAGAATCAATAGGGTTATGTGCACCCCTAGGGCGACCCACACACCAAGTTTGAACTTTGTGGAACCATTAGTTTTTAAGTTATCTTCTAGACAAGTCACATATAAGCAACATTATATTTTTAGCAATGGTGACCTTGACCTTTAGCAGACAACGCCCAAAACCAAAATCAATAGGGCTCTGTGCACCATAAAAGGCAACCCACACACCAAGTATGAAATGTGTTGGACCATTCCTTTTTAAGTTATCATCAGGACTAGCCACATATGAGCAGCATTCTATTTTTAACAATGGTGGCCTTGACCTTTGGCAGACCACACCCAAAAATCAATAGGGCTCTGTGCATCCCCTAGGGCAACCCACACACCAAGTTTGAACTTTGTGGAACTATTCATTTTTTTAAACTTTCATATGGAGAAGCCACATATAAGCAAACTTATAAATTTTTAGCAATGTGCAGCCCAAAGGGCAACCCACATCCTAAATTTGAACTTTATTGGACCATTTGTTTTTTAAGTAATCATCTGGACTAGCCGCATATAAATGAAATTATATTTCTAGCAATTGTGACCTTGACCTTTGGCAGACAACGCCAAAAATCAATAGGGCTCTGTGCATTCC
This sequence comes from Pododesmus macrochisma, assembly GCA_032359645.1. Lineage (NCBI taxonomy): Eukaryota > Metazoa > Mollusca > Bivalvia > Pectinida > Anomiidae > Pododesmus > Pododesmus macrochisma. The sequence goes on along the minus strand of JAUMGZ010191587.1, from coordinate 8,777 downwards.
CAAGGGCAACCCACACACCAAGTTTGAACTTTATGGAACCATTCATTTTTAAGTTATCACCTGGACTAGCCACATATAAGCAAAATTCTATTTTAAACAATGGTGACCCTAACCTTTAGCAGACAACATCCAAAATCTATAGGGCTCTGTGCATCCCCTAGGGCAACCCACACACCAAGTTTAAACTTTGTGGAACCATTCATTTTTAAGTTATCATCTAGACAAGCCACATATAAACAACATTATATTTTTAGCAATGGTGACCTTGACCTTTGGCAGACAACGCCCAAAATCAAAATCAATAGGGAGATGTACACCATAAAAGGCAACCCACACACCAAGTATGAACTTTGTTGGACCATTCCTTTTTAAGTTGTCATCAGGACTAGCCACATATAAAACAAATTATATTTTTAGCAATGGTGACCTTGACCTTTGGCAGACAACACCCAAATATCAATAAGGCTCTGTGCATCCCCTAGGGCAACCCGCACACCAAGTTTGAACTTTAAAGAACCATTCATCTTTAAGTTATTATCTGGACAAGCCACATATAAGGAGCATTCTATTTTTATCAATGGTGACCTTGACCTTCAGCAGACCACACCCTAAATCAATAGGATTCTGTGCACCCCAAAAGGCAACCCACTTACTAATTTTGAACTTTGTTGGACCATTCGTTTTAAAGCCACATATAAGCAAAAATCCATTTTTACCAATGGCGACCTTGACCCTCGGCAGACCACGCCTTAAATCAATAGGGTTCTATGCACCCCCTAGGGCAACCTACACACCAAGTTTGAACTTTGTTGGACCATTCGTTTTAAGCTATTATCTTGAAAAGCAACGATCAGACGGACAGACGGACGCTCTCACTTAACCCTACTTGTGGGGTGATTTCTTTTGTTAAAATAATATTTTAAGATTCAAAGGGCTATTTACATAACTTAAATGACGTATGAATACAGTCTTTTGACAATACATTTACTAGTATCATACAGTGTTCACATCACTTATTCGATCCTTTTTTGACAGAGTTTTTTTTTTTAAATATTAGCAATTTTTGGTTGTTGTGAAAATTAATAACCTTTGTAGTACAAATATACAAAGTTGCAAACTGAAACATATTACCAATAAATATAATACATGTATTAATAAGAGGAAAGAATCAATATTCTGTGTGAGACAAGTAACGTAAACACCATCACATTCAAACCATTAGACCTACGTGGTTGCAAAAAGTTTTTGGTATGTAACTTTTAGGGTATGTAGGTGTAGACATTATGACTTCATGTGTAAAGACATTCAACAGGTATATCTGCATACCCTAAAGAACGTTTTTGCTCAGGCAACTAACAGAACCCATTGCATAAGAGCCATAAATGCAAATGCGAAAACCGGAAGAAGCAGAATTGCTTTCAAAACCAGTAACAGTAAGGTAGGGTACATTCTATTGTGAATTTATCCATCGATTTACCGGAAATGTTGATAACAATAATTCGACAGGGCAGTTACTGTTGGGCACCAATATCTTTCGAAGCGGGGTCCCTTTAAATCCTTATGAAATTGTGTTTCCTTATTTTGGATTCTCATCATTTCAAAAATATTTCAGTAATATGGAGCTATAAACCAAAGAAGAAAAACCAAACGATAAAACAGGAAGGGAAATGGTGACAGGAATGGGAAATCAATCAAACAATATGGATTATACAGAAAGAAGGAGCAAAAAATGCTGATTACATTCGTAACAAAGGGACTTAGTGATTACTTAAGGACATCCCGTATCGAAATGCAATACCCTCATAAATCAATTATCAAAGACGAGGGTAAAACTCAAATCGGTGAAGCACAGTAATGGCACAAACAGTTTTTTTTATTGAAAATAAACAACCACAATTTAATCACAGAATATTTCAGGTAAACGATAAGTCGAGATCCAGTCTGAGACAGCGATTGGTATTAATAAGAACCCTGCAATGAAAAAAGAAGCATTAACGTTATATTATATTGAAAAAGCTTATGGTAAATACATGAAAGACGCTTTAAACATACTTTAATAACTAGACTTTTTACAAACAACATACCGTAGAATGATTATAACCGCCATATTATACATGGATGACTAATGTCAGTATATAATGCATTACAGTGATAACAAAAGTACCGACTTGAGCTTTCACTAGCCAACTGATTAAGCCGAGATAAATAAAAGAAAACTTCATTTCAAATAAATAAAACAAAGATCATTGCTCTCAAAATATCCATACTCATCTGTCAACATCTATATTACTATGTAATATGATCGTTAGTTGTATAATTTAAAGAGTTACGCACATCTATATTGAAATAACTTTTTCTTACTTATTTTGATTTGAGCAATCAAAATAAACGCTCGCTTTTACTATTATCGGTAAATATATTATTGTCCGGATTAATCAAATGTAAAATGAGTTGAAATACATTCACCTCACCGACATTACATACTTGTAAGACAGTCATCAAACGTATATCGATATATGTGGAAAGTCTAAAATTTGTCACCAAGTAAATCTTCGTCGTAAGGACGTACAAAAAATTCACAGCTTATCAGTATCAAAGAAAAACCACTGTTCAAGAACATAAAACTCGCATTATCTATTTTTTTTTTGTATAGAAGATAAATATAAAAATGAAGAAAACATGACAAAACATTGCCTAAGGCGAACAAACAGCACCAGAAAAACAGAAATATAATAGTGTATGCCATCTTGTAATTTGAAATTACTATTAAAATTTAGAGAGATCAATCGTATTATTTATATCCAACTTTTAAAAACAGGATAGTACCACTGGATGATGGCAGTGTGGCATACACAACAGCATCACATAAAAGGCCAATTACAAAACAAGACTAATGTATATTGAAAAGGCACTTCGTTATGTATGCAAAATATATTACAAACGTTTACAACAATGCGACTTTAAAATGACATAGGCAAATTCTAAATCTGTTATCAGAAAAAAAATTAGAAACGTGAATAGCTTTAGACTCGATATAATTGCCATAAAAGCAACGATAGCCATTTAATATACAGAAAACGTTTTAAGAACATCGCAAACTATACCTGTTTCTTTATAAAAGATTACACAATGATGGTCTTTACCTTTCTGGAGTGACTTCTACGTGATGGAAATATTGATCCGCCATGACCACCACCAGCTGCAACATTCACTGACCCACTTGCTGACCCAGAGCCAGAAGTTGATACAGAGACAGACCCACTAGCTGAACCACCAAACCCTGGTCTCCCAAACCCTGGTGCGCTAAATCCTGGTCCACCAAAAGCTGGTCCGCCAAACACTGGCCCTCCGTATCCTGGTCCGCTAAATCCTGGTCCGCCATATCCTGGTCCGCCAAATCCTGGTCCACCAAATCCTGGTCCGCCAAATCCTGGTCCACCAAATCCTGGTCCGCCAAATCCTGGTCCACCAAAACTGGGGCCTCCATAAGGAAATCTTCCATAGTTGGGACCAAAGGAAGGGCCAAATTGCGTTGGTCCACCAAATCCACCATTTCCAATACTCGCCGACCCTCTATTTCCGCCCGCTGAACCACTAGCGGTCGCTCCCCTGGGACTTACTCGGACGTTTCCAGATGTGGGCGCAAATGGAACAGGAGAAGAAACGCCAAAGTGACGTTTATGCGTAAGCTGACCAAAACGGTTCGTTCTAAAGACTTTCCCCCTGACTGCTCCACCCTGAGGCCCTGTGTGAGTAAATACTTTACCGCCTACTCTACCACCGTCACCAGGGAAAAAACCTTGACCTCCATTATATGGTCCTACTGGTGAATATGGTCCAACTGATGGATATGGTTCAGGATTTGGATATGGTCCTACTTGTGGATAATAACCCGTTGCGTCTGCTGCCACAGCAAACAAGATACACGTAACCAGAAGTCGGATCATATTTCTAGTGTTCCTGAAAGAACATAATTGTATCATGGTCAACAATCTTTTAATACATACATTCAAATCAAATCACAACTTAAAAATATATAAATGAACAGGCAATTACTACTACAACGAACAAAAGGTTTCTTAAAAACAATAATATCGCATCTCTAAAAAGCTGTTCACGTATTCAAGTTTTAACCTTTCTGGTTGTTTTTTTGGTTGGTGACTATATTGATTTATTCCCCTTAAACACTATATGCGTAGTAATTTCATTGAAAAGAACACATTTCAATTCAACATAGAAATTAAATCTTAGAACAGTGTCTTAAAATCAATCAAACTTCTATACATTTCAAATGTAAACAGTTGCGAAAATACATTTACTTTGATTACTTGTTAATAATTATTCTAAAATGTAAGCACAAAGTTGATTTAAATCAATAAAAATTCGTATTAAATCATGAACAGTAGTGACAATTGAAATAGTAATTTTTACCTGAAACGCTGTGTGATTAATCCCGCAAGCAGACGAAGGTCAGATACACTCCTATAGTGAAATCAACAGGTATTTATACAACTTTCAGCCTTTTAAAATTTATGCGAACCAGGAAAGGGTAGGGACCAGGGACACCACGTGACAATGTAAGCTTTTTTTATTGTCGATATTAAAACCACATAAACTATCAAAAACAGAATGACACGTCAAAGGTTAAAAGTTAAGTTTAATTTTAGAATGTCATAAAGATTCACTCAGTAATGACCACTCAAGCATGAGAGATGCATCATTAAATGCCGTAGTTCCTGGTGCAGTATTTCATTTTTTGAGACAGGTTCAGAGATAAGATATGATTTATAATTGCCTCGTCAGAACATGCAAACAGAGGTTAATTTTCACTGACAACTCATGATAAGTGTGTTATATCACCACCGAAATACGTCACTGGCTCTTGTATGCATGACTATTAACATCCATCTAAAAAATTATCATATAGACCTCTGGTCTCATCAAATGCAATATTTCTTCAGGTTGTTAACATGTCCTATAATGCACATGTAGACACTTATATAGGGAAACGTGTGAACATAAAACGCAACTCTTTAATGTCTATAGAAAGGTAATTAACCTTGTCTGTACCTTATTCTAAATAAAGTAAAATCAACGTTTATTAGATACTTCACTTAGAAAATAAAGTTAAAATTTAAATAATTAGGTGAAAAGCCTCACCTTTGACATCTTGGATTTCGACTCTTAGTTGGCAAAATTTATGCTCACCTAGGGAATTCATTCGAGCCTTTTCGTAGTTTTACATCCCATTCGACAATTAGAATTGACCTAATGTTGATATTATGAACGCCGTGCATTAGGCACTAACGCTTAAACACCGATCTATTTCTTCTACCTAGAAAAACAAATTGTATTTAAATGCAACACTATTTCGTTATTGTAAAAACACCGCTTGAATTCGACAAATAGGAAAAAAAGTTCATATAGTTAAGATCAATTTTTTAAACTAAATTGTCAACATTTTAACGTTTAATCTTTGGAATTTTGAGAGCACTCTATTTGATTAGTCAAGAGAGATAACCCTATATTAACAGGGCCTTAGTTTCTTCTGTGTTTGTGGTAATCCCTCTATTTTTCAGTTATTAAAGCATCGTTGTGTGATAAGCTAATTTAACATTTATTCAATGACCTAAGACGTAAAAACCTTATAAGATTTCTTAAAAAACTTTTTTGAGATATCTTATCTACTTATATAAAATATTGTTACCGTCTTAGGTCAATTAATAGATGTTAAATTGGCCTGCCTTATCGTTGTTTTTTTTAGGCGTGTCAGTTAATCATATCCGTGATGGGTGCTTTGTACGTTAGAACATAGTAAGACCAGGTTGATATTCAAGTTTTTGAAAGTAAAAATGACCGTTGCATCATGGTTTCATGTAAACAAACTTGTTTTGTATTCTGTTTTCTTTGTAAATTTTCTTGTAAGTTACTTGTACAGGAAACGATACATGTATTAGTGCAAAATTTCCAAATAACCGCAATGATTTGTTGACAACGAATGCCGCCATTAACATGGCGACATACAGCATTTACGATGTACCAAGGTTTTGTTAAACAATGTCATTAAACCTCTACAATAATTATCGTATTGAATTATGTCCCACATAGACAACCCATCTTTAAGGTTTATTATCATTGAACACTTATTCATCCATATATAACATAGGAATTTTGCTTTCATTCTAGAAAATATAATTTTTGGTGTTGCCTGATATTTTATGTCTTTATGTCACATCAATATTCTCGTAAAGATTCAATCAATCACAAAAAACAAGTCAATAAAACTAAACAACAAGCAATGCAGATATGTACAAACAACCACCGTTTTATGACGTCGCATTGACATTGACCGAGTCTTAAATAGATACTTTATGAGAAAAGAGACATAGTCTCCTATACTATAAAACAGAGAAGATGGATATACGTGTACTTCAGATACAGTACAACTAAGAACAAGAGAACTACCGAGGAATTTCTGTCAGCATTGGAGACATTCTGTTGCCGGTGTAATGAAGAAATATGGACCATGTAGAGAAATTGACCATGTTCCATTTTCCACGTAGAAAAACTGACCATTAGCCTGTAGAGATGGAACCACGCGGTCAATAGTTTTATTGACTTCCTACCCCCACATGAAAAATTTGGTGATCTGTAGAAAAAAGAACAATAATCTACTCTTTTTTTAAAGTTCAGGCATTTCAAAATTCGGCTGTTACATAGACGGTTTTACAGAGAATTTGGAAACTTTTTTATGTACATAGTTGTTTGCACTAAAGTACATGAATGTTTTTTATTGATTTTTTATGTGTGCAGTTTCTTCTGTGTTTGCACTGCTACATGGACACAACCTTTTGGCCTTTGGCATGAAACAGTCTTCCATACACTATAAGACTGAATATAGGGTAACACATACCGTACCAATAGATATAAAGAAATAAGGACATGGCAGTGGTCAACTTAAACACACTTACTGACGACTACGACTACGTGGTGTGTCTATGAACTCAGCTATTGTATGGTCTATACAATGACTCTAAATATAGCAACTGATGCAGTTTATACCGTGTACCAATGAATCTTTTACTAATTAGAAAGTAAACAGTTTTCATCTAAATTATTTTCAAGCTTCCAAAAAGTAGAAAGAAGTAGAATATTCACCACATATGCTATTTCTAAACAATAGCCACACCATAGAGTCATCATCATACTGAACTTGTAAACTTACATGGGTCTTTAAATATAATATTTGAAAGTAAGTAGGCCTTTCTCATGGCCCTATACCAAGCTACGAATCAGCAACCTTCAGCATACCTTACAGGGAAAGTAAATCTAGAATAGACAAGACCCAGATTAGCAAATACTAGAAATTCAAAGGGAGTGGGTTAAGAACCCGATGTGAAGGTTAAAAGCTACAATCCACAACAATAATATAAAAAGCCTTGTCACCATTTTAGGTGTACATTCAAACTAAGTAGTATTGTTTAAACGTTTTCCTTTGACAGATATTTCGGACAACCCAGTCTGCAGAGATGACGTAAATACGACGTTATAATATAAAATATAATCTTATAAAGACAAATAGACTGACAGACTTTCTAATAAAATTAATAGTAATTTCAATCAGACAAACACACAAACTAAGAACACACGTACGTATGAAACTGTATACTCCAAAGTCTATAACTTATACATGACTGGTTACACGGGTCATGTGGTACAAGCCTCGAGCAAAATAACGTATTTCAACTCTATCACAGGTTGGATTTTAGCAAGGTTCAGAATAACATGTTATCAGTAGCAAAGCGCCATTGGAAGAAGTTCATTTATAAAAAGTGTTGGTTAAAGAAATGGTTATATAGAGAGTCAATAAATTACTAAGTTTTACGTGAAACGAAATAATAACACAATGAAAAAATCGACGAAAGGAAAGATTCTACAACTTCCGCTACTGCATACGAGCCAAAGTGTAATTGTGAAAAGTGAATAGGTCTTCGGCAGGCGCTCTCGTCAAAACTATGTGGATTACAAAAATTGTTAAAATACGCAGCGAGATGTGCTGTAATAATTACACAGCGAGATTTAAAACACACACAGAAATTTAGAAAAGTTAGCAGCAAGATTTAAAAACATACACCGAGATTAAAAACTACACCGAGAGATTAAATTAAAAAGACACAGCAAAATTTAGAAAAATGCACAGCGAGATTTTGAAAAAAGTGAGATTTGTGCGTTTAGTTATTGCGCATATCTCATGAATATGCCGAATAATCTTGATCTTCGTTGCGTAAAGTCATCAATATAGGGACCACAAGCTTGCAAAATACCAATATTGTTCTGCTAGTGATGCATATTAATGAGATATGCGCAATAGTTATGCGCAAACATCTCGACGATGTGTTTTTTTTCTAAATTTTGCTGTGGCTTTTACATCTCGCTGTGTTGTTTTTAATCTCGCTGTGAAATTTTTAAATGTCGGTGTGTTATTAAATTTTGTGTGTGTGTTTTTTTTCTAAATTTCTGTGCGTGTTCTAAAATCTCGTTTTGTATTTGTTCTAAATTTAGAGCGTTTTATATCTCGCTGTGTACTTTTTAATTCTTGCTGTGTTTTTCTTAAATTTTCGTTGTGTATTTCAACATTTTCTGTAATACCCATAGTTTTTACGATAACGGTTTCGTGGTTGCCTTTATTGCAAATTTTGTGTTTCTCTGATCGACATTGCAGCTATTCTTTTTTAGGCAATGCATGTTTTAGCAAATATAATTATGGTACTATAATA
>JAUMGZ010191576.1:0-13205 GCA_032359645.1 Pododesmus macrochisma | reverse complement strand
ACTTTTTCTTATTGTTTGCCAATGTCCATGGACTTACGGCCTAGAATATCGTCTTGGTTTTTCGATTTACTTATTTTGACATGACATATTCTTATGGTGACATATGCTTCTTTTTAACAGTGGAAAGGGTAACCATACACCGGAATGACACGGAAGCATCGAGACGGGTGACACATGTGAAGCAGGAAAAGCTTACAATATCGCGAGCACCTGGTTTCGCTTCAAGCTTTTTTAATAGAAGTTCGTGATTTTCCTGTTTTAGTTAATAAATGTATATTTGGTTATTTTTTCTGTGTGCGTTCCACTTTTCCTTTTGCTTGTCCATGTCCATGAACTTACGGCTTTATAATACCGTCTTGGTTTTACGTATTTACTACTTTAATAAATAGATGCTAAAGCGATACAGCTATACCAATGCAGTGATAAAACAGATAAAGACTAATATCTGTATCAATATATCATATAATTATATTTATTGATGGTTTATTTTCAAATGTTCATGATTTGAGGCCAACATATACACGGGCTAAACCAGGCTGGGATACTGATAACCCATTTGACCACACTATTTAATTAATTAACTGAACGTCCTATACCAGCGCGGTGACTTAGAAGTAGAGAGTTCGCTTCGTGCTGGTGGACTGATTGGCTTGTGTTAGCTAGTTCAAATCCCGGCCGCGTCAAAACGTAAGGCGTTCAAATTAGGCAATCTTCTCGCTCCCTTCTAAGCACTCAGCATTTCTTTGTAGGAGATGGCTCGGTGTCGGGATAATGTGATCGAGTTAAGTATCATGTCAATGTGTTTGCGGGCGTGATATGTTAGCGAGACAGCAATATAAAGTCGCTATAAGTGTGCACTGATACAAAGAAACATATACATGAGCAGAAGGGACGTTGAACCCTTAATAAATCAAACAAAATTAAAGAACGTTCTAAGTTGTCAAGTGATGGTAGCTGGTCTCGAATATTTTTTGATTGAATTTTACGTGCTTTTATTGTACTTTTCATTGGTTGAACCGAATCAATTTTGTCGACCAAGTACCTTTAGAAAAGAGGATGAAATGTATCGTTAGAATCAAACCTTGCAAAGGAAGTCTGTTCTAATTTCAAAAGAAGCTTAAACTGAATATATTATAATAATACCTTAAAAAATTTACCAGCAATGTGTAGGTAAGTAGAATGAAAGTCTAGCAATAGCATAGCGAACTTACCGATAAATGTAAAATACCATAGGCCCGTGGTGTAGGAACATCATTGTTCAACAATGGATAACTGACTATAGTAAAACCAAAATTCTTGCATTTGTCATAAATACTACTTAGTATAATAGCATCATGGGTATCAACATTCAGATTAATTAATCTATTAATCGATCTTGTCCATCGGAGTTATTAGCCCTAGTCAGCTAAGTTCGAATTGGAAAATATAGAAAAAATGGTTTCCAAAAAAAAGACTGTCTAGATTTTAATATCACCCAGTCAATGAAATTTAGTTGTTTGTTCCTAGTTTCATAGGAAAGTTATAGTTCATAAAATTCATAAAAAGGGAATATCAATGGTGATCAATTAGTTCCCATGAGAATACCAATCACATTTATATTAGCCTTACTGTCAAATTTGATAGATAGATTATGTTATATTTTGTTCCCACTGTCCATGGACTTGTTTTTTAATATCTAGGATTTTTGTATTTACGTCTTAAAAGAAACGGCATAGATTATAAAATATTTCATTATTGGTCACAACATTTATAACTTATAGTTTTTTCTGGGGAAAATCTATTTGTCTACGAAGTGGAGAATATTTAACTTGCTTTCTCGATCAAACGCTCGTTTGACCAATTATTTACCATAAGTTTTTACAACACTGTTAAAAATGACATTCTGAATTTTTTTTATATATATCAAATCTTAATTTTCAAGAAAAAGCATATCACGTATTTTATTTTATCAAAACATTAATAGCTGTTTAAATTTCTAGATTGTACCAAAACTGAACAAATATATTTCATATTTCCTTCTTTTTTCTTTCTTTTTCTAACTCATTTTAAATGAATCAGGAAAACTAAATGAAATGAACTACAGGATTAAGTTGCTGGTATTGTTATATGCATATTCTTCATAAAATCTGGTTAAGAACATAAAACCCAATTAAATATTACGAAACTAACTTGCGATTTGTGAGATGTTTCCCATCAATGTCAAACGCAGGTGTTCGTCTTGTTAAGGTGTTGATTTGTTTTACATTGCCTTGATTAGGTGTTAGTGAGTTTCCGCGATGGTTACTACTCCAGTATTATTATACATTGACTGGCTCTTCTTTAAAGTGGTTAATCCCTGATCTTTCCCAGTACCCAAAACCCTATATCCGCCCTCTTAGATTGAATCATTACTGTGGGAATTGTGCCACCTTTATGTGGATCCAGACGTGAATGCTTGTTAACGTGTAACCTTCACAAACTTTCTTTTTCTTACGTGACCAGTGTTAAGACATGTGGTACCAAGTGTGTGCCAACAATATACAACACAGAATCGTTTGTGCGATGAAATACAAAATATTAACACATAATGTTTGCTCACATCTTGACATTTGATTTACGCATTGTTTAAATGTTTCAAAGACAGATGTTCTTTCAGATTTCATAAACTACATGTACAGTTTGCGTGAAAATATCTAATGATGAAATACATAAAAATGACCAGTCTCTTTGTACATTAATGAGGCATGCATATGTGGAAAACATTATGTGATTATGTCAATTCTTCCATACGTTATAATAAGAATACGAAACATTTGATTGTTAAAAGCCCACACCTTCTATACAAATAATCAGATTTTTACAAAAAACGATTATGACCCTTATATATTGAGATACAGCTATATTCCAAATAAGATTCCCTTTCGTTTATTACCTTCGTAATTTATTGACTGAAAACGAAATAGGTGACCGAAAATGACAACAATTCTAGAAAAATAATTACTGAACTTTCAAAATCATAATCTTTACCTGTATATTGACATATATGTCAAATATAAATTCGAATTCGTCATTTCCCCCATAAGACATTGTGTGGAAGCGAACTGCATTAAGCGCGACTGTACAGAAAGGACGAATATGAGTCCACATGACACTATATGCCCCATCCATGTTCATTGGCGGGGCATAACAAGAGATTTTATTAATCAAATCAAGTAAAGATCTAAGAACGGACATCTAGCAAAATAATATGATATCATTCTAATTTATAGTCTTCTTATTTGGTTCCTAAATATCTTGCTTTTCTTAAAGGAGTTGAAGGACTGTTGAAAGAGGGCAGTAGGCGAGGGCTGATTTTGGACACTAAGGCCACCGTTTGAAAACTTTGAAAAAACATCTTAATAAGATGTATTCTACATTACTGTGGCTCTTGAATGTGAATTATGCATAAAATGTCTTGTTCGTAAAATATGTCGTAAAATGTTCATACTTACACGTTCTCCATCGCGACCAGGCATACCAGGAGGACCTTCAGAACCACGTGGTCCCTGTTGAAATAAAATCAGAAATTATAAATACAAAACATCTAAATGTCATATTTTACTTTACAGTATTGATAAGTTGAATATGAAATGCTTAATGCTCACATAGATGCATTCTCATTAGTTTGTATACATTATCACGTAGAACAACAGAAATCTCCAATGGCTGACTCATTATCGCGAAAGGATACTTGTACGCCTCGGTGACATAAAAAGCCGTGCAGGTTGGAACTGGATATTTTTTAGGTTGCCCAACTCAGACAGGTTGATGGGTAGAGGCCAGAAAAAGTTCGGCATGTCTTTCGAAAGGAACGCTAAGCTGTTGTCCATGTACAGAGGCTTGTAACCCCTGACGCAATAAATATCGACATATGCAGTTCGGGAAGAGTAGACGGTAATGCCGTTGCATACGTGCATTCTCTTTTCTGTAATGTCTCAATTACTTTACTTTTTCATTCGCGTTGCCGTGTGTCTTCCTGTTCCATTACTAGATTTTTTCTCCTTTAGTTTAATGTTGCAATATCAATGAAAATTTCTTAAAGCTAAAAAAAAAATATAGACAGCATAAACTCGTTTTGCAGTGTGATCTCTTCCGCATAGTATATAACGTTTATTTAATTATATATGGCATAAATTTCGATATATGTAAAATGAAATAATGAGACTCATGAACGTTGCTCTTTTCATTGATATATTTACATCTTTGCATCATTTGGATACAACACTAGAATATATGTAAAATAATGCAACATGTGCTTGCTTCTGTAGTTTTATTTTATTCACATACTTTTCGCGATAATTATAATTATTGAATTAAAGGCTTTACACTGCAATTAATTAATCTTCTTTTTTTGGATTTGCAAGATGCTTTAGCGAGAAGATAATCTCACAGTTGAGGATAAAATACAACGTTTTACGTGCAAGGTGTTGGCTTTTAATTATCAAACAACCGCGGAGTGTATCTGGCAACTGATTTCTATTTTGATGTCCGCACAGATTTAAATACAAGATTTAGAGGGCATTTACACAATGATAGAGTCCCATGCATGCGGAAAAAGTAGCAAGTCTGTGAGGTTATGCATGAGCTTGAATAGGATGTTGTATTCCGATCGAGAGATTATAGTAATTAACGAATTAATACGCTGTGGCTAAACGATCTTCTGCCTCTTCTGTAGATTAATCAGTTTTTAAAATTACTGCAAAAAACCTTAAGAAGGGACACGGGTTATTAAGTACTTATATCTTATATTTTAGAACCATGTATTGCATCAACAACTTTCATTTACGAAATATTAAGACGAGCATTATCCCAAAAAATGATCACATGTTAGAGCAAGGCTTAAGATCATTATATCCCGTTGAAGCATGAAAACCTAACCATTTCTAGAAAAAAGTTTTAAGACTCCAACAACACGATATAAACATAAAATAGACATATACTCACACACACGCGCTCAAACAAGAACGTACATACACACACCGCGCTTTTACTTGGTGGCCTGTTTCTATTTGTGATTTTACTTAAAGACGTTAACTTAGCCATGTTCAAGACAAGTAAAGAAAAGCTCGAAAAATACAACGATTGACTTATTTGAAAAAGAGAAAGAAAGAATGAAAAATGTACAATGAAAATTAATTAAATGAAAATGTGAATTTTTTTTTAACATTTTGTATTTTTAAAAAAAAAAAGAAAAAACAAAAGGCCACTTGGGCCTTAACGTCCATCTGGTAAAAATATGCCTATTTTAGTAAACAAAAATTGGCATTTGAATACTTTTGACTACAGGGTCTTGCCTTGAACAAACTTAACAAATTTTAAACATACCAAACCATTAAGCACTAGGCCTTCTTGTATGTAAAAAGGATGTTTGGCATTATGTGGCGCCCCCTGTGGGACGAGCCCCATCATTGAACAAATATGATACCCCATCTACTAGGGATGCCTTCTTTGAAGTATGAAAATAGTTAAGCTGTTTTTGAAAAGGAGTCAAAAATGTAAAAAGTTAACATATTTGCTATATATATAGTGTTGAACTTTGACCCAAAATGCGAAACCTATTTTTGAACCCAGGGTCACGCCTTGAACAAACTTGGCTATCCATACCCTAAAGTTACTTCATATCAAAGCATTAAGCTCTAGGCCTTCTAGTTTATTAGAAGAAGATTTTGGAAGTTTTGTAAAATTCACCCCTTTTAGCCCCTAAAGTGGCGCCCCCTGGGGGCCAAGCCCCTTCATTTGAACATATCTGAACTCCTTTCCCCAAGGGATGACTTTTACTTAGTGTGGATGAAATTGGTCCAGTAGTTTTTGAAGTCAAAAATGTTAATAGTTAACATATTTGCTATAGTGTTGAACTTTGACCCCAAAAGGCGTAACCCATTTTTAACTCCAGGGTCTCGCCTTTAAAAAACTTTGTTATCAATGCCCTTAAGTGAATACAAACCAAAACATTAAGCGCTAGGCCTTCTAGTTTATTAGAAGAAGATTTTTGAAGTTTTGTCAAATTTCCCCATTTTTGGGCACCTAGTGGCGCCCACTCGAGGCCGAGCCCCTTCATTTGAACAAATCCGAATCCTCATTTCACAAGGGAAATTTCCTACCAAGTTATGATGAAATTGGTTCAGGGGTTTAGGAGAAGAAGTCGAAAACGTGAAAAGTTTACGACGTACGGACGGACGAGGACGGGATTTGTATGAGAAAAGTCCATCTGAGACCTTTGGTCCAGATGGACTAAAAATAGAATGAAAAAGAATAATGAATTGGCTTTTTGCGAATTTTAATTCAATTCGCTTGTCAATATTTGATTAGACCTGGACAGTTATTGAACCCCATCACCTTTGTATTTTACTGACTTCTTACAGTGGAAAAGTTTACCATACATCGAAATGATACGGAGGTATCGCGGCGGGTGGCACATGTGTAGCAGGAAACGCTTACCATCGCGAGCACCTGGTTTCGCTTCCAGTTTTTTTAATAGAAGTTCGTGATGAATTAAAAAGTGTCTATATCACTCCATCAGAAAAAATGTTGAGAAATCATTAGCAGACAGAAAGGCAATACAGGACAGACCAGGCAATGCACACTTGTTATCTCTCAATAACGATTGCTTATCGTAACACGCCTTTGATGTATAAAACACGTTAAGTAATCTTTCAAGTGAACGATTTTTTTTTCTGATTACAATTACGTTACGTTAAACTTACAAATGAGACGTACTGTGGTCAATGAAAATAAGATTTACACGACTCATCCAAATATTCTTTAAAGCAGAAATAAAGCTTTCGTGTTGTTTTTAAAAGTCGGCTCAGTCAAACATTACAGTTTTGAAATGCCATGAATACTTTTAGAAAATAAAAATTAGTTTTGCTAGTAACCAGATTCAGTGGTCTGTGTGACCAAGGGACATATCTGCTATTGTACATAAAAATCTTGGAAATGTGAACTTAAACAGGTTACGTTAATAGTCATATATGTTGATATTATTATTGGTATTTCCAAACATTCGATTATGGATGCCAGGGTCCAAACTTTAAAATTTAGACTTAAGGGCCTTAAGACTTTATATCTTTATGGATAATTGATTTAAGCGGTAAGTTGTGATAACATATGATTTACAGCGGCAAGAAGTGTATTTATCACATTTTTAAATGTATGTCTATACTTAGACTTCTAGTCTCATGTGAGAAGTTGGAATGTTGAGGCCTCGTTAACCGATTTAACCACACCGCCTGGTTTCGTGGTGGGTGACCGTCCTAATTTTGTCCGCATGGATTACTAGTCTTGGGGATTGTTGTGATGTCAATTTAATTCCTTACTTTCTGGTGCTTAATTGTTTTATGCAGTTATTGTTTGTTTGTCAATGTCTCTCGTTCTGTTAATTCCACTTATTCTGTTTTTTAAACAACGAAAAGTTGAAAATAAAGCAATACAAGTCTGGAAAGTTAACAAGTAAACAAAGAATATCCAATTATGTATAGTATAGTTACTGATACTTACATTAAGACATAAAATGAGAGGTAGGTAGTGTTGGCCACTGGCCAATGGCGACTTAGATTTACAATAGTAGTGTTTGAAATATACAGTTTTCTGTTCGGATGTCATTAATTATTAATAAACACCTTTCAGATTACATTAAATTTACAGTAATTCTGTTCGGATGACATTATTTTTACAGCAGTAATGTTTGGATGTCATTTAGAAAGTAATAGTATCATTCGGATGACATTCAGTATGCATTAGTACCGTTTTAATGTTAATAAGTATACAGTATTCTCATTCAGATTTAATAAAGTTCACATTAGCATCGTTCGAATGTGTTTTTGTTCGGAAAGAAAACATAAGTTAGAGACATTCTAAAGAGGTTAAGAAAGAAAAATACTGATATCAATAATCTTAAAGTACGAATATAAAGCAGATGTAATTACAGTGTAAATGGTCCATGACTCTGGGGCGTTTTCCTCGTCATATCGGATGGAAGGCTCTACATCAAAGACATGTAACTTAGGTATACCGTTCTATCGGGGCACGTGTGACTTATATCAGTTTCATCATCTTTAAAACATTCAGTAGTTAACGAATTCTTTAACCAAGCTCTAATTAGGGACACATTAGACACGATATACTTGATGGTAGATTTTTAGGTATGAAGAATGTAAATTCGGCGTGTCGGTTGCGATAACCCTACAACTCTTATAACCGAATCAATTAATATTATAAGGTTTTTGGAATGGATTTGAGATAGAAAGCCAATTTTTAAGTACGTCCCACATAACGTACTCAGTGATACTCATTACCTTGTAATATATAGATATATATTGTTTAACGGAGTTAGGGATCTTTCTGAAGGGCATGACCATTAATATAACACTTCCTGAATCAATCACAAACAAGATCGTGGAAACTGCTTGCTGTAATACTTGACTTTTCACGAATTCCGTGTTTTCATCATTGTTTGTACATTGTATATGTATCAAATTTCATCAAGTATATATTATTTCAATGATTCGTACAGAGATTTCAATTATTCTTACAGAGATTACAATGATTCTTACAATATACAAATTGTAAACTCAGACAGTCAACCAATACATATAATATCTATAAGAGGGAAAAAACCCAACTCTGTGTATAAGGGAACCTCGTCCTTGATTTACTGATTTATGATAATTGAAATACAAGTAAATACAACCGATGTCTCTTCGGCGTTGACAGAAACACAGAACATAGAGATATTTTCTGTGTGAAGGAACGATTACGATTGCCGTATGAGTCATACTGCATAATTACACTTACGACTAACTTTGAGCCTATAGCTTTGTCACATTTGTAAAAGTAGACCTTTCTCAAATATATTCATGTTTCTTTAATCAGATCGTTCCGCTAACATGCTCTGTTTTGTTTGTAAAATGGTCATCGT
This sequence comes from Pododesmus macrochisma, assembly GCA_032359645.1. Lineage (NCBI taxonomy): Eukaryota > Metazoa > Mollusca > Bivalvia > Pectinida > Anomiidae > Pododesmus > Pododesmus macrochisma. The sequence goes on along the minus strand of JAUMGZ010191576.1, from coordinate 4,270 downwards.
TTGTTACAACAAGAGGTTCAGAGGGCCTTAACGTCCATCTTGATGGAACAGTACATGTTCTATAACTTCATTTAGTATTTAAACTGTTTAGAAGAAGAAGTTCCCCTTTCAGATCCTCTAAGTGTGCCCCTGGCCCGACATCACGACTTAAACAAACTATTCTTGACCTTTTTTACAATAAGGTTAGCTAAGAATAAACTTGGTTCTCCATGCCACGAGGTTACATGTATCGCCTATGCAATCAGTATGATGTCGGCCTCCTAGTTTATTATAAGATAGAGTTTGTCTTAATTTCCCTTATTTGCCCTGTTGGAGGTGAAGCGTAATTCAATAAGTTTCTAGCAGTGGTTTAATATAAACCGAAATGTAAAAAGTTAACGAAAAGCAAGTTAAAATCTCCCACAATCTACCAAAAAAGTCAACCGTATAGCTTATTAGCAGACGCAATCAGTTAACAAGACGACCGCAATCAAGATGAAGAACTTGGGAAATCCAAAAAATAAACAAGAGAAAATACTCTGTATAAAGATGATTTAGTAGCTTTAGTACACACCAATTTACAAAAGCAGAAATAACGACAGGAACGTAAGTCAAAAGGGAAACACAACAGCCAAAATAGGACAAATCATAAACCAAATATTCAACGAATCGTGTTCACCAATGATCGATCAAGCCGTCTTAAAATTTCAAAAAAAGTTTTAACATATGATAAACTCTATGACTGAATGCCTGCATGTGTAATCAACCAACTTTGTAAATTTGCATCGCCTATGCAATCAGATCCACAGAAATGAGTAAAACAAAAGTTATATTTTTCAAAACCTCTTTAAACAAGAGTTGGTATTACTAAGGCTTTAATGTATGATAAGTTTTGTTTGATATGTAAATTGGCTGAGCCGCACCAAAGGTGATACATGAATATTATTATGAGTAAGCAGATAAAGTGATTTCGTGTGTTGGCATTACTAAGTTCATTGTCTTTTTATCGATTGATGTCTCTGTAATATCTCCCTTTTTTAGCTCAGAAGAAAACTATATTACCTTTCTGTATCCTCCTTATATATCTGATATCGTCGATAAAAGCCTTTATTTTCGGTATTGTATTCGCACAATCATTCATTGAATTTAAGGAATTGTAAGATAATATGTGTCACAGACAGAAAGGGGGAGATAATCCTTATCAAGGTACACATAGGTCTAGTAACCTTAAGTTATTTCCTCACATTTTCTTTAATGAAGTTCCATGTGAAAGAATTCACGTTCGGAGTAAAGTTTTATTTTCGTTGTGTGAAGAAGATAAGGTAACGCAGACCTGATTAAGAATCATTGGGATAAGGTATTAGATGACTGTAACCTACAGCGAGGCTCGGCTATACGGAATGATAGCTCAATCACAAAGAAAATGGCTCTATCATCACATGCATACCCAGATAGATAAATTTAATTTTTGAAGCAACCGTTAAATTAATTTTACTTTGCTCGCATTAACCAATCAGAGTGTATGTATGATTTGTAGACTGTGCAATGCATCATTTCTACACTGCTGGGTGCATACTTTGTTTGATAAAGAAGCTCTTCCCGACGACAATGTAATAAAAAAGACCACCAGTTTGTGCAACATTCCCACGGTTTGCATGTTTTCAACTTACAATAAAACTCGATTAAGAAAGAAGTGCATATGACTGTCAATAAGTAATCCATATAAAGCATATTTGTTTATAATTTTCATGTCTCTTAAAATAATATTGGAAAGTTATTGGGAGCAAATTATCATTTTTGTTGTTTGTCACGCACACCAAAATAGTAAGATTTAACATCGCGATAGCAAGATACCATGTCAAAAAGTAAGATTTAAAGTCACAAGAGTAAGATAACAATTACATAAGTAAGTTAGAACCACGCCGCATTATTGAGAAACAACATCCCAAAAAGTAATAAAAGTATTCGTGCTGGGTGACCGTCCTAAGTCGGTCCGCATGGATTACTAGTCTTGAGGATGTTTGTGATGTCATTTTAATAACTTACATTCTGGTGTTTAATTGTTTGATGCAGTTATTGTTTGTTTGTCGATGTCTCTCGTTCTGTTTATTCTACTCATACTGTTTTTTACAATGTCACAATAGTAAGACAAAAAGCCACAACAGAGAAATAAACAAATTAAAATAGTAAGATACAACCTCACAATAGTAAGACACAGTGCCACAATAGAAAGATACAACTTTATTATAGGAAGACACAACGTCACAATAGTAAGACACGACGACATAATAAGATACAAGTAATACACCACTGTTGTAAGATACACAATCACAATATTATGTTACAACGTAACAGTTGTTATATTTATATTTATTAATTATATTTATGTAAAATATCATAGTTGTAAGACACACACTGGATTAGTCAGATATAACGTTTAACAGTAAGATAAAACGTTACAACAGAAAGATTAAATATCACAATAGAAAGGAACAACGTTGCAATACCAAAGAGTATTGATTCTTACCTCATATATCTATAGAAAGATATAGCTACACCATAATAAGACACATCGCAATGATAGTAACATGCAATGTCACAATTGTAATTCAAAATTATAATTTGAAACATGCCTCCGATAAATATGATATGTATAAGAAGAAAGAGCCAATGCTCTGTGTGAGACACCCCCGTCGCGACTCCCAGCTCTTGCTTTGACGCAGCCGTCATGAATTGACGCTAGAGAACACATTAATTACGAATAAACAAGACTTCGGTACATCAAAGCTACAGAGCAAAAGGGGAAATGGTGACAAAACATTCACGATGGTTATGATAAAACAAGAAAAATAGGATCAACAGAACAAACTCTATTGACAAACAAACAACAGCTTCATCAAAAAGTCACCACAAGAACTAGCCAGCCAAATGAGACTGTTTTAGTTTTGGCATTAAAATATCCATATCCCAACAATAATACAAAATTTTCTTGCCAAAATTAAAAATAATATTGTCACAATGGTAAGACTTTACTTATATTAACTGGACACAATACCACAATAGTAACACAGAACAATGAAATAGTAATATACAACTGCACAATGCTATAGAAAAGGAGAATAAAGCATGCCTAATTTGATGAACATTTTACAGTTCACAATAAATCTGTCACTAGTCTGTATTCAAGATTTACTCATGTCATTGACCACCATCAGTAGTTGATGATAGGTCTAATAATTTCACTCTACTTGGCAATAATCTAACCAAGAAACTGATAACACAGTATGTTAGAAATCACACACATTGAAACTAAACATGCTTAAAATATATGCATACACTGACCATGTTACTAAGCGTATAATTGGATCAAGTAGATAATTAACTGGCGCGCCGTATTCAGAATGTGTAGCAGCAGCATAAACCACAAACCAGGTCAAGCGTATAAGGTCAACCGACACAAGAAAAGAACATTATATAGGCCAAACGAAGTATTGTTCTGATTATGAGTATATTCACGATTCAAAGTCACAGGGATATATCCTGATTGCATTATTGTTAAAAATTAGCATACACGTACTTCAGAATTCTGACAGACCAGTATTGCAATAGTGTGTAGCGAAAGGAAATATCATATTACAAGCATCAATAGAAAATGATAGACATACGATCAAGTTCATGGCAATATCTGTGCTTTCTCAAAATACTTCTAGATAGATTTTTTTATTTAATTGTCCTAACATTCCAATGTATACTAAATGGACATTTTGATTCGGATATATACATTTTAATTTTAGTGTAAACGAATGGCTGAAGATTTTAAGCTTAAAAAACAAAAATGAAATGATGAAATAAGTTGACGAAATAAGAACGTCTGTATTAAATTATTATACGTTGGTGAAAATATTCTTTCAAAAAAAAGAGATTAAACATGGAGGAAAGTATTAACACATCCAAGTAAACATTAATGTATAAAAGAACACATATATCTATGACAGACATTGTGTACACATGGAGGAAATGATATAGCGATGGGTTGTGAATACATGTGTTGATTATAACCCCCTAAACTAAATCAATTTCGCTTGAAATTATCCGAATATTCAACACATGTCAGTCATTTGTTCGAAAGATTTTTTCTTTTTATTAACATCAGAAAAAGCTCAAGTTAAGGAAAGTAAAACACAAAATAGTACATCCAATTATTTTGTACAAATTAAAAGTAAGTTGTGTTGAAATCAATTTTAGTATTCACAACTTTCATAATGATCTTTAACTGTTTTTTTTAAATAGG
>JAUMGZ010191565.1:0-13205 GCA_032359645.1 Pododesmus macrochisma | reverse complement strand
CTCACACTAGCACGCCCCGGATGGGGATCGAACTAGGAGGTGAAAGGCTCTTATGATTACAAGTCGGCGACTTTAACGGCTAGGCCACCGCGGCCCCCTATAATATACAGACATGTGTAAAATATAACTAAACAATATAACGCGCGGTTCGATATAACGAAATGTTCAGATAAAAGAAGTCACGTCATGTAATATATTTCATTTACAAAGTAGAAAGATTGATGATTTCACTGACGATAGGGTCAAGTTATATATATATTAATATCGAACAATGAATCTATTTTAAATTTGATAGCGGAAGATTATAAATCATCATTTAACCGATATCCGGAAAAGAATTCGGGTGTTTATGTGAAGTTAACAAGGAATCTAAAAAAGCCAAACCCAGAAACATTTGTTTGTTATGCACTTATATTAAAATGAGTGAATTGTGAATTTGTAAAAACAATAAAACAAAAATGAAATCTGAAACACGCCTCCAATAAACATAAGATTTATACGAGGAAAGAGTCAATACTCTGTGTGAGACACCCATCGTCCCGAATAATTCCAGGTTTAGCTCCGAAAAACCGTTATAAATGGACATATTAGAGGAAATAAATTTAGAATAGACAAGAACTCGGTAAATCAAAGCTACAAAGCCAAAGAAGAAGGAAGGTAAATATCACGATGGTTATATTGGACAAAAACAACACCTCAACAATTATATGGGATAGCTTGACAAAATGTCAAATGCACAGTCAGTCAACAGGGAACCTCAACAGATCTCCAAGACTTCAATTTCTCATTTCTCTCATGGAACGAGTTAAACGTATTAACCTATTTTCAATGTACTAAATGAGACTCATTTACACTTTGTTTTGTGCATGCTTATATCTTTAGACACGAAAAAGCACTTTAAATTGGTCAATTGTGGCCATCTTGAATTTCTTTGCATGAAATCTTGTATTTGTATAGATTTTTTTTATTGGGAACTCAAAACTATTTTCGTAGTGACAAGTAAATGAATTGCAAGTAATAGTATACAAAAATGCTGAAATGTACGCAGATTCATTAATAGTGATTAAATCACAGGCCATGATAGCAAATTGAAGAATACAAAATTGCAAAGCGAAGCCAACAAATTTAAGTTACTACAATGTGGCCAAGTCCTGAAAAAGATATGTCATTGTACCGCTCACATAGGTGTAGACCTTGTAGCATCTTATGTGCTTGACCGTACGGGCAAGGGTGTTTGAGAGCCCCAGTGACCAATAGCGCTTGGTGGCCTGAGCTGTGTGCTCTCTGGAGGGTCAATCAAGTCAAACAGTAAATGGGTAGATATGCTGCCTTCGACCTATCGACGTCATTCCCCATCCTCTTGTGCAAGCCAACTTTATCAATCATACTTTATTAGTGAGTGCGATACACTTTTGAAGAGCTAATGAGACGCTTGGTGCACATGCGCACTCTTGTTCACTTTATCTTATTTTCCATATGTCAGCTTGTTGTAATCACACAACCTAAAATCAACCACATTTCAAATTTGAAACAACTATAGATGTACATTGGGTTTCTTCTTTCGGCTATCGTTTTGACTTTGACAGGGTTGTATGTTCAGCTAACTATGTTGACGAAATATGTTTACAGGATGTGCTCCACTTTAATTCATTTGAGGGAATTGTGTGATGCAAGAGAAATAAATAGGTTTTTACTGATCAAGAATGAAGTTAACAAGTCTTAGAGTATATCTATCTCTTGGTGTTATGTTTACTTCTTGCAATGTATAGACGCTTCATTGAACAAAAATTATAATGAATAAAGTGCATATTTAATGATTTATGTGTATTTCTTTTGTCAAAAATGAAGAACTAGTTTTGCAAATAGAAAATTGATTGGCAAGCGTCTATTAGTCAAAATATACCCCGTTGTGCTTCAAGAAAATGAAATAATGAAGGGGCTATTATATATGCATGCACTAACAAGCATGTCTGTCACCTAGGATTGATGAGGTGTATCCATATAAAGATATAATGAGTCGAGATGTCCTTTCTTTTTATACATACATACATGTATTCACAAGTTCAAAACAAGAACCACATTATTGCTCTCATGTTCATTCATCATAAATTATCCGGCATACTTTCCAATCTGTGCATTATTCTCGGCGATTGAAAGAAATTACAATTTATCAAAGCATTTTTTCCTTAATTTGAGGTGCTTACAGTAAAATCATGTGACATCAATGACGAAGGATTCACTGTACTTGCTAATGAACTGTGGAATGAATTCAATATATGTCTCCGTAGCTGAATGTCTTACATTTGCAATATCCTTGACAAGTCCTTTTGTCGAGTATCGATGTGTCACACTAGATCTAGTTAGTGATTCTAATACAATTTGTCTCAGTGTTTAATCATGGGTCTGTTGAAGTAATAGTGTTGGTTTTTTGGTTAGTATGTAGCACGTGATATTCTTTCGAGAATAAAATTATGTTTTATTTCTAAAACTGATATATAAGAATTACATACATTTTAACTGGTTTGGAAACCCTAAGAATAAAGTAGTGGATATGAAAAAAAACAACAAAATAACAACAACAACAACAACAACAACAACAACAACAACAACAACAACAACAACAACAACAACAACAACAACAACAACAAAACAAACTAAGACGACATTTGAAGATATCAGTTCATAGACATTTTCAAATGAAAGGAAAATGGGTACTTGCACAGAACAAAATACAAAAATTCAATTATAAAACTGAAAAGAAAACAGTTAAATGTATACAAGTGAAATAAAGTATCCACAAAGACGTCGGCAGTAAGTGCTACACATGTAATATACACATGTGCTTTCTACAGAACGGTGTGTATTTTAAAACAAAATATCGTTAATTTAGTATCATGATAACTATTCATATTTCATATTTTGTTAATCCACCTTTGTTTTTTACAATACCAGGTAGTAATTGTAAAAGTAAATTTCAAAGACTACACCATATTTATTAACAATGTATTTAATAAAAGAAAGGGACACGACTGCAGTTTTACCTCCCTCCAATTCCTCTCCTATGCTTGCAATACTTTGGCCATAAGAACTTACTACTATACCTTATCTGTTACCTGTATTCGAGGTATATTTGTTTTTTTAGATTTCCGCCTCTTCTACCAATCACTTGTTTTTTACTTCCGGTTCCAACGAAAATAAAATACGAATAGCAATCTGGACGAAATAGATAACGAATAGCAATATGGATGGAACAGTGTTTTTAGGTTTCCGCCTCTTCAACTAGTCACTTGTTTTTTACTTCCGGTTCTGACGAAAATAAAATACGAGTAGCAATCTGAACGTAATAGATAACGAATAGCAATCTGGATGGAACTTTATATCCTTCCGTTTCCGGTGATCACTTAGTCTTGATTTGAGTTGATTTACTGTGTTTGCTGAGACAACATATTGTGGAAGTTTATTCCGTACATTCAAGATTCTCTGAGAGAAAAAACACTTTCTAATCTTGAATTTAGAGTGGTTTTGTTTAGAATTGCCTCTTAGTATTGTGTCATTTTAAAGCTAAAAAAGCTGTGCCATATCTGCCTTGTTAATGTCATTAAGAATTGTGTATACTTCTATCATGTCCGCTTTTAATCTTCTGTATTGTAGTGATGTTATCCCAAATTGTAATATTCTCTCAGCATAACGTTTAACCTTAATTGATATAATGTGGTGGCACGACGTGTGACATTTTCTAATGGTACATGACTGTATACTTTCTTTTCATTTATTACGGGCTAGACTATATATACATACTCAAAGTGTTAGTGGTATTATCAATGATCTAGGCAAGTTCACCAGCATTTCTCTGTCCAGGCATGAGAATGTTCTCCTGATGAGACCCAAGATTATGTCAATCCTTTTTGATAGATTGGTGTATGTTGGATGTGAATTTTAATTCTTCATCTAATGTAACACCTAGATCTTTTTCTTCCTGTACCGTGACCATCGGCGGGTCGTTTTCAGCCATTGTATAATTATACTCCTGGTTTTTCTATCACTCTGGTGAAAATGTTATATTACCAAACATTGAACTTTAATTGCCATGTTTCAGACCTTTTCACTAGAATGTTTATGTCCAGTTGTAGAACTTCACCATCTTGATTTTTATTGACACTGTAATATATTTTTGTTTCAATCCCAAATATCTTTTGCGTTTGAACTACTTCAGGTAAGTCATTATTATAAATAAGGAATACAGTTGATCCCAGTACTCTTCATTTGGGGATTCCGCTTGTTACATTTGACCATTCAGCTGTTTTTACCGTTTAACACTACACGTTGTTGTCGGTTATTTGGGAAATCTTGGATCCAGTCGATGACTTGTCCTCTGTTACCGTTTCCGTTCATAAATTTCTATAATTTTACTTATTTTCCCTGGTTAAAATTTCACGTATTATTTATACTTTAAGCAGAATCCGTTTAGAGCAGTCTATTATTTAAACAAGAGGCCCATTGGGTCTTAATGTCCATTTTGGTTTAAATGGGCCTATATGGAAAATGTTGTCGTTTGAAAACTTTTGACCCTAGGGTTACGCCTTGAACAAAGTTGGTTCTCAATGCCTTAAAGTTACTTTAAACCAAAACATTTAAAGCACTAGGCCTTCTAGTTTACAAGAAGGTTTTGAAATTTTATCAAATTTTGTTCCCCATTTGGGCCCTAAAGTGACCCTCCCTGGGTACTGAGCCCAGACAAATCTAAACTCCTTTCCACTAAGGATGACATCTACCAAATTTTGTTGAAATTGGTCCAGTAGTGTTGAACAAGAAGGCAAAATTGTGAAAAAAGTATCATATTTACTATATATATTTGACCTCAAAATGTGTGACCTTTTTTTACCCCAGAGTCACACCTTGAACAAACTTGGTTTTCCATTCCCTAAAATTACTATAAACTAAAGCATTAGGTTCCAAGTTTGGAAGATATTGGTCCAGTTGTTTTGGAAAAGAAGTCAAAAATGTGAAACTTAACTTGTTGGCAATATATTTAAGCATTGAACTGTTTTCAGTTGCCATTTATTTTCTCCTATGAATGCCAACTGAAAGCAGTTCGTTACTTATATTTACCATTTGCTATCCCAATGTAACAAACTAAACGGTAAATATATGAGAAACTAAACGACAAGAAATAAGAAACTAAACGATAAGCAATGAGTGATGGCATTCATAGGTGATATGAGTGCCAAATGAATTCGGTTGGGATATATAGTGGCATTGCCATGGGATGGTAAATATATAGTGTTGAACTTTGACCAAAAAACGCGTAACCTAGGGTCACGCCTTGAACAAACTTGGTTCTCCATGCCCTAAAGTTACTACACACCAAAGCATTAGGCTCTAGGCCATCTAGTTTATTATAAGATGTCAAGTGTTCCCCTTTTGGACCAATAGTGGCGACCCCTGTGGGCAGAGCCCCATCATTTAAACAAATCTGAATCCCCGTCACCTAGGGATACTTCCTACTAAATTTGGATGACATTGGTCAAGTGGTTAAGGATCGTAGTCAAAATGTGAAAAGTTTACATATGTGCTATAGCGTTGAACTTTAACCCCAAAACGCGTAACCTATAACCTATATTTGATTCCAGAGTAGCTACTTGAAAAACATTTGTTCTCCATGCCCTAAAGTTGCTGCATACCAAAACATTAAGCTCCAAGCCTTCTAGTTTATTAGAAGAAGATTTTTGAAGTTTTCTCTCAGTGTCCATTGTTGTGCCCCTAGTGGTGACCCCTGGGGGCCCAGCCCCTTCTTTTTAACACCCCCTTCCCCTAGGGATACTTCGTATTAAGTTTGGATGAAATTGGTCCAGTGGTTTAGGAGAAGAAGTCGAAAATGTGAAAAGTTTACGATGGACGATTAGTATGGGAAAAGTACACCTTGGACCTTCGGTCCAGATGGACTAACAAATCTACTGTATTCTTGTTGAGATTATTTTTAATGTTGTTTATTCCGTTTAAGAAACATATACCCTCACTCTTTTCTCTTGTAATTTTTCCGTGACGTCACTTGTTTCTGAGTATCGGTAATTTAAAAATTGGGTGTTTATTTTAGTCAGTTCATGTGAAATTCATGTGAACTGTAACTCACAAATTGTTTACAACAATAAATTCAATCGTGTAGATTGCAAAAGTAAAAGAAGAAATTACTTTTAATTTGCCAAGACAGTTTCAATTCCTCAAATTCTAATGAGATATAAATGTATCCTAGTGAGGCTTTGTTTTTACCATCTGTTGATAAAATATAAAATGAAAATTGACGAACTTTTATTGGGATATGATGACTAGAGACCAGCTACCTGAATTCATTATGTGATACTGGTAGAGAATTATTCTAGCACAAGGAAATAATTTCTTGTTTTCAAGAGAGACAACTCTTGCCAGGATCAAAATTCATAATAAATTTTGATAAACATTTGACAAAAAAGCATTTCTTTGATATTTCTTTATAATTCCTTTGTTCTAATCTTTCAAATGCGCAAATCTATCTGTCATATTTCTGTTAAATTGAATTTGCAATTTCTGCTTTAACTACTTTGTCATAAATAAAACATTTCTACACAAAATTCATAACTTTTGTTTTCATTATTTCAAGCTTGTCCATGTTGTAAACTAACAATAAAATGGTTTTTTGAGGAAAAAAACCAAATTTATGAAATACTAGTATCACGTACATTTCTTGATTTGTCTCAAAAAAATAAAGAGCTCAGGAATACTAACGATGGAAGGGTTGAGCCACCTTAAGTGTATGATTATTGGATTTTGTTCATTTTGAATTATCTGATGACAATAGGTCGAACTAGGGAAGATAACTCTCAAATGTAAACCCTGTTTATCATGAAAGATGTCTGTGATGCCAATAAATGTTCTAATATGCCCGATATGTCACGTTAGTGAGTCACTAGATGAAGAAACATCACTGAAGACGTACTAGTAAACCAAAGTGAATTCTTACTAATGTCGACTTCCACTGATTCTTTTCATAGCAAAACGAAATTAAAATAATCGCAGTAGGATTAACCGACTGACGACTGGCGCATTCCAATGGAAACACGATTCTACCGCCAACAGACACAACTCTCCAATATTATACTGCTTCCAGGAGAATGGCTGCTTTATATGACTGTATTACCGTGTGGGTGCTTTATACCTCGATATAATAGAGGCCCGGGTGTGTCTGTATACCTGGCGACTTAACCTGCTGAAGTGGATTAAATCAGGTATATACACGGTGTACGCTTACCTATTACAGAGTATATTCGTTTCAAGTGAATAGTATACAAGTAATCTATAGATTTCCTACCATCAATACTGTGTGATGTTAAACTGGACTTCTAATCCTTTAAATTGCTTGCAATTCAATAAATAAGTATTTAATTTCTATATACACCTACAGTGTACTGCAGCAGGTTTACCTTCGACAACATATTAATTCTATAAACGACTCTTCAGACGCATATATCCCTGCCAGAACTTACAACGGATTAAAATCTCTCCGTGGGATAGCGATATTATACCAGTTTACGAAAACAAAACAAAGCAGCTTTTACAATCTAAATCTCTAGCAGGTAGCAAGCGGCTTATCATTGAATTCATAACTTTATTTTATAAATATCATAACTCCTCCATCGATCATTCACATATGTTTGATGACAGCCCCGTGTATACTATTGAAAGAAGTTCATAAAATACACAGTCAAAGTGTGCAAGTATGAACGATCATGTGTTAAGTTTCTGTCACAAGCCAAATATGGTAGAAAGACTTAATTGTTTTTCCAGATTTAGATATCTTTAAAACCACTTTTGATAAAAAAAAAAAAGCAAAAAAACAAACATGTTTTAGATATATATCAAACTGTTATTCCAGAAATAAAGACTTGAGTTAGATAAGCGAAAAAACCAAACCCCCCATTTCTCTAGATATACATCTTTAATTCATAGAATGGTTAGTCGCCAACTTACCCATATAAGCTACGTATACATACTATACAGGGTTAATTAATCTCTTTTCTAGATTTTATGAATATCGGATATAGAATTGTATTTGTGTCTACCTAATTAACATTATCGTGCAGCACAGAGAATTTATCAAATTTCCAGTAAAGTTGCTGTACTAAATAATGACCTGAAACCGATGTTATTGTATATCGTGTTTTATCAATGAGTTTTTATCGCCATCATCACAGAATATTGATATTTTAGTGGTAAAACTTTAATGTCACATTTTGATATTAAATTTTGAAGAGACTCATTACATATAAGATTTTATTGCGACATCTCTCTGTGACACGGTTTGATTTATACATCTCAATGGAAGTCATTATGCTGTATTTGTGTATAGTACAAGTGTTGTGTAAACAGGTAAAAAAACAAAATTATAAGGCGGCGAACTTTTGAACAAAGTGTGCATCGAACTTGTTATATCATATTTTTTTGTTTTACTTAATATATATATATATATATATATATACACATAACAGGCGACTTACTAACCATATATGCTTGGACGCGGTAGCTCCCAAAGAATTGTTTTATTTTTAATTTCTTTTTCAATCGATAACATTCAATTTATTTCGAGCAAGCGGGGGCAAAACTTGTTTGCCTTTGGCGCCGTTTACGTTGTATTCGGTGTCGTATTAAGAAGCGTCCACATCATTGATACTCAAGCTACGACACTATATAACCGGGATATGTCCGACTTAGGATGCTAGAATATGTGTAATGCAGTTTTACGTTTATGCAATGTCGTCAAGAAAGTACCAGGATACCACATGTTCAGTGTTCCGGTTACAGACACTAGATACAAGGATAGGATGCAACGCCATGATATGGGAGCATTCTGTTAATGTACTATCCATACTGCTTTGCTTTACCGTTCATGGTTCCGTTTCCGGTTCCGTTCCCCCTCTTGTACTTTCACCATGTTACTCTCTTTTGGTATCATGTAGCGATATGCCTGATTTATAGTTAAAGAGACAACAAGCCCTTATAACACAAACAAACAAACAAACATGATCGTAAATTACAGGCCCGTGCCTGTATCTGTGGGGTTTCTTAACTCCCCCAGTGGCTGGGGCACTCTTACGAGCTGCCTTGGTGGCCAACTGCTTTCATGGATGGCCTCCAATGGATTTACGTGCCGTCTGTTTTGTACGTGCGATGTTGATGTACAACCATCAGCTGTTTATGTGTTCATGTTCAATTTTACTGTTAACAACCTAAAGGTAATAAAACAAGAACACTCCTGCGAAAACTGAAAAGTTTGACATACTTGTCACCATGACTACGCTTATTTACAAAGATACTGCATTGAATTCAAATGGCTCCTCTCTACAATGGAAGAACTACCTAGCGCGGACACTGCATTGAATATTTCTCACTGACATTGTTCATTACGACGGCGTAAGAGTGTCCTTACGTTCTAAGACGTTGCCAAGCATTCATCGCATCCATAAGATGTCACTCAAGATGTAAGGACCAAAAACCAATGACAAATATCGATTGAAGAATCGTAAAATACCATTGGAATTCCTGATTTATTTCTTGTTTACGACCAGCTTTGTATGGCAGTAATTCGCAGACAGATGAAGAAATCCTTGTTGATGTTCACAACGCATCCAATTAACAAATAGACAAAGTTGTTTTAATATCTGCAGTCACACACGTCAGTACACACACAGAACAGGCTCTCACATCAAAGCGTCTCTGTACAATATATACAAACGTATATTAACAATTCAATTAATTTAGTTTTTAATTAATTGTGTGATCTGCATATAAAAAATGTTAAGTTTGCATTCATTGTGCGTATATGAAAGGGTTATGAAGACGAGGTAATCGTGTTGTGTGACATAGCTTATAACCTATCCCTCCCCACACAGTAATACGTCACAAATACAAGAATAGAGAAAAACATCTCGGGGGTCACATCAAGCGTGTCTGGTGTGGGAGTAAACATTACTTACAGAATAAAAGAAGAGCATTAAAAAGTGTCCGGGTACAGCGTTAAATACAGAGATACCGTAGTTATAGTCACTCACACAATTCTCATGCGGTTTTTGTTTTGAAGTGTCAATAACTGTTCAGTGATGTTTTTACGAGTGAATGCTTTAAAGATGCCGTCCTATCACCACACCTTTATATTCGATGCAGATTGATGTCGAAGGGTTCAAAAACATGTTTTTGTATTTCAAAATATTGCATATTAATTAATACATCTTTCCAATATTATTTAATATTCAATATGAGTTACACCCATTTCGGGACAAATAAAGTAACTTGCGCAATGTTACACTCTTATTTGTAACAGTTTAGTATCATGGTAAATATTTATCGTGTTCACACATTGTATGTTATGAATAATATCAAACGACCAAAGACAATATTCACATCACGTTCATGCATGTACACGACAGCTTCTTACTACTGTGAATTCTAAAAATGTGACTGACTTTGTTTCATTATACCTTGTATTTTGAAAGAATTATTCATGCTCAGTTTACATAAAATCTATTAATCACCATAATACCAACCTGTTATATTCATGATAAACAGACTGTAGGGTATATACATGAACTGCATCACTATTCGACAACAGGTATACTACAATAAGCATGGCCTTCCTAAGTGGATGGTGCGGCATATTTTCATTCCCCGAAAAGGGATAATGACCTCGGCTTTACCTCGGTTCACAGTGATTTCCTTGGATTGATGATATGAAATAACTGGGAGGAACTCTGGGAGGAGTTCACTTACTTCTCCTGGGAAATACTTACAAGAATGCTGTACCGCCACAGTAATCATGGGTAACATACGAAAGAGTGTAGTCCTCTTACAATGAAGGGTCGATCCTCATCTGGTAACAAAATGACAATACACAATTAATCAAGTGACGGTTTACATTAATATAATAGCACTGAATTTCTTGCTAGAACAGGAGTCGTCAAGTCCGTGAAGTGTTGTGTCAGCAGTTGACAATGAGTCGCCATGATGCAGTTAGAAATCACACTAAGACAGAGAGACTTTTGAAATAAACAATTTATTTCGTTAAATTAAATATTATGCAACTTTTCTTTCCAATGAAGATGAAATGTGAGTGTCACAAAAATATTTATATATATGTTTAACAAAACAATGATAATATAAGTTAAACGTGCCAACATGGCCGAGTTAGTCCTCACCGAGATGCTTGTTCATCGAGTATTTTATAACACATAGGTTTTAATTAGATTAGAGTTATCGTTCTTTACCTTATCATAACCTACAGTTGTCACCCTTCATACATTGTTAAAGAAGAGTTTAATTAAAGTTGAAGTACATAAGTTTTGTTTTAATTTTGGTTTATTTCTACATAATTCTGGGTAAATTATGACAGTGCTGATATTTGAAGCATTGCACTATAGATGTCGCCACGAGTAATGAAATGCGACACCTAGCGAGCAGTAGCAACAGATTACTTTTGTGAATATTCCATGCTTTTTAATCAAGTAAAATAATCAATTTGATAATAAAAATACAACAAAAGAAAACTAGAATGTGAATTATTCAAGTGTTTGAAGGGTTGGTAGTGTATGATGTAGCTTATAACGAAGATAAAATGCTCTTGTTTCCGATCACGACAGAATCGGTTCACTTCGCCCTTTTCCGTCACATGCTTGAAAAAAAGACTGTTCCACTGAAATGGTCGAGTGTGGTCCGTTTTGTACATGATTGTGCTAAGTTCTGTTTCAAAAAGGAACTTGATTAAATACTGAATATTTAATTACTTTCGCCTGGGCACCAAAACGCTTTTACTACGTTATTGATTGTTTTGAATATAAATACAGTTTAACAAAAATGAGTTTCGGTTCTACATAAACATTTGAAATGTTTTCTAATACATTGTTTTACAGTTAAACACTTGACACTTGTTACAAACTTCATGTTGTAAAATGCGGGAGCTAACAGCAGTCTGTATTACAATAAATACTAAACCCCCAGTACACTAAGCATTATAAAATTGATGGACCAGACATATTTGACCACTTATCTAGCACACCTTTTAAAAACATTTATCTTAAGAGCGTTTTCAGGTATGTTAATATGGTGTTTAAAGTATCAACGTCTCTATCTATATAAACTGAGATACTGAACAGTTTGTTGTGAAGAATGGACCGTCGACCGTGTCGTATTTAAGCGGTATTAGGCAAGATGTCCCCGGGTCAGGCTGTGTATCCGCGGAGAAAGCAATTATCTTTATTTGGTAGTTGAACATAAAATAACATAGCTAAATTGGCTGTTTTAAAGGTGAAACCCGGCACAATCGAGTGAAAGTAGAAAATAACCAACAGTGACAACAGCGTGTCAGACAGATTAAAGTGACAGTGTCACACTTATACCACTAGTTTGGACACTCTTAACCATCCATCATTCGAAATTTTTGTTTCACGCTCGTGCTTATGTGTATTTATGATTAAAAGAAAAAAAGATTCTGAAGTAAATATATAGGTTGTCATGTCATATTTTCTGATACATTTCTGGAGAAGACGCAATGAATATTGAATTTATAAAAGAGGGTCACTCCTCAGAGCTATTATTGCTTTAAAGTGATAATTTATAATCACTGTTATTTATTGCTTTAATTGCCACATAACATTTCTAATTAGTACACAGGAATTGATACTCCGATCACTGCCTGATGTTATCACAAATGTAGGCTTGTTTGCATCAAACTTATTGAATAAAAATACTATTGGTAGTTTTTAAATATGATTTTTGAAATAAAAGTTTAAAATTCATAAAAATGATTTAAGAAAATACCTTATTGAATTTAGTTTTATAAACAAACTCATAAAGTTGTACAAAACAGCGAGGCGTGAGATGCGATGATATATTTATATATATGAATAAGCTCACACGACGCTGCTACAAAAAACCTACAGACTCTTGCCGTTAAAACAGTTATCTGCAAAGGAATCTCCCCTTAAAAACTGAAAACTATCTAGACAAGTAAAGAAATGCTGACTTGGCTGACAAAAAGAGTTTGGGGGAGCATTTCCTAGGTCAAGATAAAGGGGTAACATATTTTTTCAGAGGGATGCTGTTCTAAGTGTTTGTTTGTTTGTTTGTTTGTTTGTTTAATTAAGGCTTAACGTCACGTCCAGAATCTTTCACCGATATTGTGACAA
>JAUMGZ010191554.1:0-13207 GCA_032359645.1 Pododesmus macrochisma | reverse complement strand
AACTTCTAATTTAATGTTTCTACTAATGAAATCTCCATCAGTCACATATAGCTACACAAGCTTCTAATTTAATGTTTCTGTCAATGAAATCTCCTTAAGTCACATAGAGCTACACAAACTTCTAATTTAATGTGTCTGTCAATAAAATGTCCATTAGGCACATATAGCTACACAAACTTCTAATTAAATGTTTCTTCTAATGAAATCTCCACCAGTCACATATAGCTACACAAACTTCTAATTTAATGTGTCTGTCAATGAAATGTCCATCAGTCACCTATAGCTACACAAACTTCTAATTTAATGTGTCTGTCAATGAAATGTCCATCAGTCACATATAGCTACACAAACTTCTTATTAAATGTTTCTGTTAATGAAATCTCTTTAAGTCACATAGAGCTACACAAGCTTCTTATTTAATGTTTCTGTTAATGAAATCTCCACCAGTCACATATAGCTACACAAACTTCTTATTTAATGTTTCTGTCAATGAAATCTCCTTAAGTCACATAGAGCTAGACAAACTTCTAATTTAATGTTTCTGTTAATGAAATCTCTACCAGTCACATATAGCTACACAAACTTCTTATTAAATGTTTCTGTTAATGAAATCTCCACCAGTCACATATAGCTACACAAACTTCTAATTAAATGTTTCTGTTAATGAAATCTCCTTAAGTCAGATATTGCTACACAAACTTCTAATTTATGTTTTCCTTGTATGATTGGGTAAAATCTTACAGTGTCAATGTGTCTCTGAAATGTTTCCTCATTCAACTTTCTCTCTTTTATTGCTTTAATTATGTTCTTATCTACTTCCTGTCGTATAACTGTGTGTGGTTGTACCACTTCCTGTAGTTTTACTGTGGGTGGTTGTACTGCTTCATGTCGTATAACTGTGTGTGGTTGAACTACTTCATGTCGTATTACTGTGTTTGGTTGTACTACATACTGTCGCATTACTGTGTATGGTTGTACGTCTTCCTGTCGTATTACTGTGTGTGGTTGTACTACTTCATGTCGTATTACTGTGTGTGGTTGTACTACATCCTGTCGCATTACTGTGTGTGGTTGTACTACTTCCTGTCGTTTTACTGTGTGTGGTTGTACTGCTTCATGTCGTATTACTGTGTGTGGTTGTACTACCTCCTGTCGTATTACTGTGTGGTTGTACTACTTCCTGTCGTTTTATTGTGTGTGGTTGTACTGCTTCATGTCGTATTACTGTGTGTGGTTGTACTACTTCCTGTCGTATTGCTGTGTGTGGTTGTACTACTTCCTGTCGTTTTATTGTGTGTGGTTGTACTGCTTCATGTCGTATTACTGTGTGTGGTAGTACTTCTTCCTGTCGTATTGCTGTGTGTGGTTGAACTACTTCCTGACGTAATACTATGTGTGGTTGTACTACTTCCTGTCGTTTTACTGTGTGTGGTTGTACTACTTCCTGTCGTTTTAGTGTGTGTGTTGTAGTACTACTTCCTGTCGTATTGCTGTGTGTGGTTGTACTACTTACTGTCGTATTACTGTTTGTGGTTGTACTGCTTCATGTAGTATTACTGTGTGTGTCTGTACTACTTCATGTCATATTACTGTGTGTGATTGTACTACTTCCTGTCGTTTTACTGTGTGTGATTGTACCACTTCCTGTCGTTTTACTGTGTGTGGTTGTACTAGTTCCTGTCGTATTACTGTGTGTGGTTGTACTACTTCCTGTCATATTACTGTGTGTGGTTTTTTAATCAAAACATGGCATTAGTTACATGATGTTTTTATCATGCTTGTCAGATAATTTATGTTTGTCAGATAGTTAATGGTTGTAAGATCGTTAATGTTTGTCAGATATTGAATGGTTGTCAGATAGTTAATGGTTGTCAGATAGTTAATGGTTGTCAGATAAATAATGGTTGTTAGATAGTTAATGGTTTTCAGATAGTTAATGGTTGTTAGATAGTTAATGGTTGTCAGATAGTTATTGGTTGTCAGATAATAAATGGTTGTCAGATAGTTAATGGTTGTCAGAAAGTTAATGGTTGTCAGATAGTTAATGGTTGTCAGATAGTTAATGGTTGTCAGATAGTTAATGGTTTTAGATAGTTAATGAATGTCAGATAGTTATTGTCAGATAGTTAATGGTTGTCAGATAGTAAATGGTTGTCAGATAGTTAATGGTTATCAGATAGTTAATGGTTGTCAGATAGTTAATGGTTGTCAGCTAGTTAATGGTTGTCAGATCGTTAATGGTTGTCAGATAGTTAATGGTTGTCAGAAATGACCATTGCTTTCCATGCAAGATATTGTTTGCTTACATGTAAACATTATGTATGAATTTTTGCATCATAAATCCTTTAAATAATTATCTTTCTAATGGTGTAAACTCATCTTGGAGTGTCGGTTGGCTTCTAGATTAGCTACTGACGATTCCATTACGAACCGTCTTATGTTGAGTACGACATGGCACAAGTCAAGTTTACTACGTAGCAATGACTGTTATGTGTTCATAAAGAAAACATGTATAGAATCATGAGAAAATAACTCATTTAAAAAATAACAAATATCATTTTTAAATACCGACAGAAATAAAGTTATATTTAAAATTAAAACGACTATGAATGTATAATGATATAAAGTATTGTTATGTCAGATCATGACGTACCAACCTTCCCATTTCACATTTGGTTATAGTCTCAGTGTTATGCTACCTGTAGCATTATATTTATAATAATACAAAATATTTTAATAGCTATATTGCGAATATGTTGCTTTCAATGCAGTGCTTATCAACACAAAATGATTACCATAGCTATAGTTTAAGATCTCCGTAAGGCGTTCAAGAAATGGCCCAGCGGTAAGTGTACCCAGACCAAAAAGGCGGCCAAAAAAACTATAGTCTTCATTCCGTCATAATGAATATAGAAGGACGCAACGGGACCAGGTCAGACGTAACATTAGGCGTGTTAATTTGATCCCTACATCGGGATATATATTTGTACTAAGAGCTATTATAGACTTTCACTTTTACAAACAAGCTTTTGAAGGCTACGACAATTCAACTTCCTTTAATCTCTTCGAAGTACAAGTAGTATAAGTAGAAGTAGAAGTAGATTGACTGCAAAATATAAACAATAGCAAATTGTCACTACTTTACAGAAAATAAAACAATAACTCTCACATAAGTTTCGATTTGAATATTGACATAATATCAAATTTCTGTATTGAAAACACCGTTTACAGCTTGCACTTTAAATGTTATTATCAACGCTTATATATTTCAAGTTATTCAATTTATTTGACATTAGAATTCAAAGCAAATTGTTCTTGACACAATTCAAGTAAACAGCGCTACTTTCACTTTGTGTCTAAAAATGGCAAAAGTTTCATTTGAACATTAACAAAACAGTAAAGCTACACTTTCACAATTGTTACCGTTTTTTAGACCTTCTGCTGTTCAAACACTTTAGGTATTATGCTTGGTTCACTTTAGAATTGCCATAATGGCATATTACTCAAGCAGCTGACTCAACAGCGTCCCATCGGCTTGTACTAACGGTAAACAACAAACTCCAAACCGGTGCGTACTTTACACCTAAACCACCGGTACAAAGGGCAAAATGCTACCGGTGCAATTTTACCCTTATATACCGGCCCCTTAATTGTGGGCTAAGACCGCAATTATTACTTTACAACAATAAAGGGAAAATTACAACAATACAATTAGATATCTTAATACTAATTTTACAACATACCAAAGTTCAGATGAAAACAGATCATCAAATAATTACTCTTGCAAGCACCAAAGAATGTCGAAATATTAACGGGTAAGATTTCACTAAAGTCCTTACGAATCCATGACCTTGCAAAGTTTCGTTATTTGCCTTGTCAAAAATCCTGACGCAGTTTTTAGTTTGACTACACGAACACATCCTGATTTGTCATCGAAAGCCTCAACAACTTTTCCTAAACTCCAGACGTTCCGTGGTGTATTTTCAATGATGAGAACAATGTCATCTTTCTTGATATTTTCCTGATTGACATTCCATTTCTGGCGAATTTGTAATATAGGCAAATATTCTTGTGTCCATCTTTTCCAAAATAAGTCCGCCAGATACTGAATTTGTTTCCATCTCCTCTGAACATAGTTATCTGTTTTCCGAAAAATTCCAGGTGGGAAACTTTCTTCAGGTCGCAACAGAAGCAAATGGTTTGGTGTCAAAACATCCAAGTTTGTTTGTTCTGTTAACGGCCTCCCGTTCAAAATAGATTCCACCTCACAAAATAGCGTTTGAAGTCCTTCATCATCAAGGCGAATAACTTGTTCGTGCAATACAGAATACATAACTTTCCTCACAGACCGAATCAACCGTTCCCAAACTCCTCCGAAATGAGATGCTGCAGGAGGATTAAATTCCCAACGAATGTTCTCTTTCAGCATAAAGTTATTGATTTGATCTTGATTGAACTTTGAAATTTCTTCACGGAGTTCTATCTCTGCACCAACAAAATTAGTTCCATTATCAGTTCTAATAGACTTCGGAACTCCTCTCCTAGATATAAACCTACGGAGTGCATCAATACAGGAATCAGTATTCAAAGAGTACGCAACTTCCAAATGGACTGCATGAGTGGATAAATAAGTGAATATCACACCGTACCTCTTTATTTGACTTCTACCACGTTTTACCAAGAACGGCCCAAAGTAGTCGATACCGATTCTAGAAAATGGTGGTTCATTTGCAGTAAGTCTTTCTTCTGGAAGATTCGTCATTTTTTGTTCACTAGAACGACCTTGGTATTTTCTGCAGATCACACACTTTGAAACAAGACCTTTGATAATTGAACCTGCACCAATAATATGATAGTTCTGACGAAGAACTGCAAGAATTGAGTTCTTTCCCAAGTGACCAATATTGCGATGAACACTTTCAACAATCATCTTTGAAACTTTCGATTCCTTCGGCAATATAACAGGATGCTTGGCTTCAAATATCATTGGTGCCTTATCCAGTCTACCACCTACCCGAAGTAAGCCATCTTTCATAAAAACATCCAGTTTGTAAAGCTTTGAAGATTTCTTAAGTCCTCCTTTACCATTTCCGACCTCTGTTTTCAGCAAATAATCATTCTTTTCTGGAAAATACTGTTGTTGTATATATCCAATTATTATACAGTTTTCAGCTCTCTGTAACAAGTCTACAGTCAATTGAATATCCTTGACTTCTGCCTTGGGTGGATCGCTCTTTGACTCATTTCTTTTGGCTTTAACTCTGTCCTTTAGAATTTGAATGTACTTCATCATTAAAGCAGTTATCCTTTTTAGTTTCTCCCAACTCGAAAAGTACAATATCAATTTGTCCATACCTAATGCAACAGGACTAGTTGTTATAGCAGAATTCACTTCTTTCTTTACTTCAACATCATCACTAAGTAGATAAGTGTCTTTGGGACATTCAGGCCACTCACTTTCTGCCTTCCACAAGAAATTTGGTCCACACAACCATTCAGAGTTTTTTGAAAACAAAGATGCATCCATACCACGAGAGGCAACATCAACTGGATTCTGTTTGGCGTCCACAAATTTCCACTGACTAACTGCTGTGGACTCATGAATTACGGCCAATCGGTTTGCAACAAATGTGTGAAACCTCGCATTCCTGTTTGAAATGTATCTCAAAACTGTCATACTATCTGTCCAAAAATATAACCTGTCCACTGTCAAATTCAACTCATCAGTGATTCTTTTACACAGACGTACAACTTTTGCAGATGCTGTGAGCTCTAACCTTGGCACAGTGATAACTTTCAAAGGGGCAACACGAGATTTACCAAGCAAGAACGAGCAATGAATTATATCACGATCGTCTACGAGACGAAGATAAAAGACCATTCCGTAACCAATGTTACTAGCATCACCAAAACAATGAATCTCACTTGACACAATTGCACCAAAGTTGTCTGGTTTATAACACCTATCAATGGTCACATTTTCAAGTTCCTTGGCTTGTGATAACCACTTACACCACACTTTGTTTTCTTCGGCATTAATAGCATCATCCCATCCGATCTCTTTTCTACAAAGGTTTTGAAGAAGGGACTTTGCAACTAAAACAAAGGGAGACGCAATACCTAAAGGATCATAAATGGAGCTAACAACTGACAAAATTCCTCTTCTGGTTACTGGTTGATTCTTCAATTGAATAACAAATCATAACTGATCATCGTCAACAAACCAACAAACCCCAAGAGCACGCTCAACAGGATGATCATTCATTACATCTATATGTTTGACAACACTACCTCTTTCGGCTTCTGGTATGGCTGCAACAACCTCAGACTTATTGCTTACCCACTTTGTGAGATGAAATCCTCCTCTTTCACACAAAGAACTAAGATCTGTCACTAACTTAACAGCTACATCTTCTGTTGAAACAGATGTTAAACAATCATCTACATACATGTCTCTTGTAAGTGTCTTCGCAACACAAGGCTGATACATGTCACCAAAGATATTTGCAGTATGTTTGAGAGCAAAATTGCTACAACTTGGCGAGGAGGTAGCACCAAACAAATGAACAGTCATTCTAAACACACTAGGATTTTCATTAGGATTGCCATTTGACCACCACAAAAATCTTAAACAATCTCTGTCCTTCTCTGGTACTTTCACTTGGTGAAACATACCTTCAATATCTGCAAGTATAGCAACTGGTTCCTCTCGGAATCTCATCAATACTCCTAGTAGGCTGTTTGAAAGATCTGGACCTTGCAACAACAAAACATTCAAAGAAACACCACAAAAGACAGCTGAACAGTCAAACACAATTCGAACCTTTTTAGGTTTCTTTGGGTGGTAAACACCGTGGTGAGGTAAAAACCACACTCTTCCGTCACCGCGATTCAGCTGATCCTCTGGTACTAACTCTGCATAGCCTTTCTTTATGATCTTGTTCATAAAGCCTATGTAGTCTGACTGAAACTTTGGATTCTTTATAAATTTACACCTAAGCCCTTTCAAACGTCGTTTCGCTTGGTTTACGTTGTTCGGTAGTGTACTATTGTGCTCGGGGAAAGGAAGATCAATCATAAAATGTCCATCTTGAAACTGCATAGAACTGCTTACTTGGTTCAAGAAGTATTTGTCTTCTAAAGAATTATCCTTCTTATCATCTATTAAGCATTCCGGAAAATCTGAATTAATCGATTTTTTAACCAATTTCTCTAGTCGGTGATTTCCGTTCGCATCTTGCATTTCAGCTCTGTTCACTACAGACATAACATGACTTTCATTGCCATCTCTTAACAAATTCCAGATGATCCAACCTAGCCTTGTTTTGGTAGCGTGAGGAGAACCAGCAGGTCCAGTAATAACATTAAGAGGTGTATAAGCATCTTGCACGTTATTGCCTACCATATTACCAATAGTCGCGTTCAAATTTGGCTGTGTAATATCTGACAAATGAGGCCATTTTGACAGTTCGTCACTTCTAGGTATATGCTAAGCAGAAACTGGCATTTCCTCTTTAGTGTACACATTGGGCATGTCAATCATATAGTCAAGGTCAAAATCACAAACTTGTAAACCCTGCAGCGAGTAAGTGTTCATTTTACAAGGTGTGCTCATAGCGTTTTAAGTAATTTGCATCTTTTTACCACTTCCGCCTAAGCGATACATAATATCCTCAGTACAAAAAGACACACTGCTACCTGAGTCAAAGAATGCATAAGTGTCTATGCACATGGGCTTGTTCTTCAACTTAACTTTAACTGGTACAATGGCCATGGCACAAGTTACATCACCGGCCTCTGTATGACCTACAAAGTCACTTGGACAATTAACACTAGCACTAGTTTCAGATACCTCAGAAACTTTATTATGTTTTACATTCTTTACACTTGTAATTCTTGATTCATCATGAAGAAATGTGGGATGTTTACGATTGCATACAGTACAAGTTGATCTTCTATTACAATCTTTACTTAAGTGACCTTTCTTAAGACATCCAAAACAAAGTCCATTTTTCCTCACATGTTCACATCTCTTTTGTACTTGTAAAGACAAAACACGTTTACAGACACCTAAGTCATGTGTGTTTGACCCACAATAAGAACACTTAAATGTTATTGTATCTTTCACTGACTTGACATCTTGCACTACTCCTGAATGAGAAGCTTTTACATATTTACTATACTTAACTAAGCTTCTACTCTCCTGACTCTTTGATTTTAAAGATCCTAAAGCCTCATTCCCATATGTGGGGTCATTAAGCTTCTTAGCCTCATCCTTCACAAATGTCACTAACTGTGAAAATTTCACAAGCTGGTCACTTTAAGACAACATTCCTCCATCTGTCATGTAAATAAAAAGGTAACTTACTGACCAGGGTGCGAATATTCTCTGAAAACTCCAAAATACTACCAGAGCCATTATTTTCCATAGCATGATGACATTCAACAAGAAATAATGCAAACTCATCTTAAGGTTTTCCATCACCTACCTTTATGCTTGGCCAGCTCAACGCTTTCTTTGAATAAGCAGATGCGATCACTTCTTTGTTACCATACATTTCTTCAAGCTGAGCCATAGCTGTAATATAAGCATTCTTGCCTTCAAGATGACTTAACCCATTTACAACTTTATTTGCTTCACCAGTAGTATATTGTTCAAGATAACTCATTCGTTCATCAAAGTCATCTGTGTTTACACAAACCTTTGCTTTAAATTGACGAACAAATTTTCTAAATTCTATAGCATTACCAGAAAATTTCTTAATTTCAGGTGGAGGTTTACGCAAATGCTGTACCACTGAATGAATTTCACCTTTTGAACTCATATTTAAATCTGTGTGGTCACCTGTGTTAGCAACTTCACTAGGTACCTGTGGAACATGTACCTCTTTATTAACTGACTTAGGTGCTACCGGTTCAGACTATACTGTCATATATTTACTACATGCATTGTCAAATTGAAATGGCTGGGCTGATGGATTCAAATTTGATGCAAAATATTTATTATGTACATAAGGGTCAATTGGGCCTTTTACACTCCTTACATCACCCTGACTAGAATTACACTGTTCAAATTTGTCAAGTATTTTAGATTTAGCATCAGCGACTGCAGTGTTTGTTGACAGTTCTAGCTCTTCTTCCTCTAACTGGAGCTTCAATTTTGCCAACTCTAATTCTCTTTTCTTTCTATGAGCCAGTAACTTTGCTTCAAGTTCTGCTTTCTTGTGTTCCTCTTTTAACCGTTTGGATGAAGTATTACTTAAAACTGTAGAGTTAGTTTTACTTCTTGTCTTAGAACTACCTTTCCTACTTTCACTGTATTCATGATTTTCAACTTTAATTGAAGTCAAATATTTCTCAACAGAACATTTAAATGACATTAAGTACTTGTCTCTTTCTTGAAACAATGATAAATACCCTTCTTTTGCATACTGAGGTAATCTTATCAAATGATTATTATGCTTCTCAAGATATAGCTCAAAATCCCTCATCCATGTACTGTAAGATGACCTAATTACATCAAATGATAGATTACTATCTATTAATTTAAGTACAACATCATAATGTTTTTGTAATTTAACATAATGTTCACTCAATTGTCCACAATCATATACCTGACCCTTTTCAGAAAATGTTCTTGTTCTTTCTTCTCTTTCACTTTGGGTTTCCATGGCGATACTTTCAGGCTTGGTATCTTGATCCATGAAACTTTAGCCTTTGTTTCGTTGCACCATCACATCAATAAACACCATCAAATTGTCAATAAATGGTACATAAATGTCAACAATGCATATAAACATCTACAACTGTGCAGGAACATGTGATAACTGACTTTCAGAAACGTTGATAACTCTTTATAACATCATTAAGATGTCTTTCTTGAATATCAATAATTTACTTTGAATCATCAACAAAATGTCTTTTTAAAACGTCAATAAATATAGACTTTCACTTTTACAAACAAGCTTTTGAAGGCTACGACAATTCAACTTCCTTTATTCTCTTCGAAGTACAAGTAGTATAAGTACAAGTAGAAGTAGATTGACTGCAAAATATAAACAATAGCAAATTGTCACTACTTGATAGAAAATAAAACAATAGTTCTCACAGAAGTTTCGATTTGAATATTGATATTATATCAAATTTCTGTATTGAAAACACCATTTACAACTTGCACTTTAAATGTTATTATCAACGCTTATATATTATAAGTTATTCAAATCATTTTACATTAGAATTCAAAGCAAAATGTTCTTGACACAATTCATGTAAACAGCGCTACTTTCACTTTGCGTCTAAAAATAGCAAAAATTTCATTTGAACATTAATAAAACAATAAAGGTACACTTTATCAATTGTTACCGTTTTTTAGACCTTCTGCTGTTGTAACACTTTAAGCATTTTGCTTGGTTCACTTTAGAATTGCCATAATGGCATGTTACTCAAGCTTGTACTGGCGGTAAACAACAAACTCCAAACCGGTGCGTATTTTACACCTACATCACCGGTGCAAGGGCAAATCGCTACCGGTGCAATTTTACCCTTTTAAAAAGCTTCAAAACAGTCCAACCAGGCATGCGCAAGTACAAACTTCAAAACAATCCAACTAAGCATGAGCAAATAGAGACTTCAAAACAATCCCACCGAGGTTTCGCAAGTAAAGGCTTCAAACAATCACACCGAGTTTGCGCAAGTAAAGACTTCAAAACAATCACACTGACTTTGCGCAAGTAAAGACTCCAAAACAGTCCAACTAAGCTTGTGCAAGTAAAAGCTTCAAAACAGTCCAACTAAGCATGCGCAAGTAAAGGCTTCAAACAATCCCACCGAGCCCGCGCAAGTAAAGACTTCAAAACAATGCACCCGAGGCGCGCAAGTAAAGACTTCAACACAATCCCATCGCGCCCGCGCAAGTAAAGACTTCAAAACAATCCCACTGAGTTTGTGCATGTAAAAGCTTCAAAACAGTCCAACTAAGCATGCGCAGGTAAAGACTTCAAAACAATCCCACCGAGCATGCGCAAGTAAAGACTTCAAAACAATTGCACCGAGCCCGCGCAAGTAAAGACTTCAAAACAATCAAACTAAGCATGCGCAAATAGAGACTTCAAAACAATCCAACTAAGCATGTGCAAGTAAAGACTTCAAAACAATCCCATCGAGCCCGCGCAAGTAAAGACTTCAAAACAATGCCACCGAGCCCGCGCAAGTAAAGACTTCAACTCAATCCAATCGAGCCCGCGCAAGTAAAGACTTCAAAACATTCCCACTGAGTTTGTGCATGTAAAAGCTTCAAAACAGTCTAACTAAGCATGCGCAGGTAAAGACTTCAAAACAATCGCACCGAGCCCGCGCAAGTAAAGACTTCAAAACAATCCAACTAAGCATGCGCAAGTAAAGACTTCAAAACAATCCCATCGAGCCCGGGCAAGTAAAGACTTCAAAACAATCCCACTGAGGATTCGCAAGTAAAAGCTTCAAAACAGTCCAACTAAGCATGCGCAAGTAAAGACTTCAAAACAATCGCACTGAGTTTGCGCAAGTAAAGGCTTTAAAACAGTCAAACTGAGCGTGTGCAAGTAAAAGCTTCAAAACAATCCAACTGAGCATGCGCAAGTAAAATTTTCAAAACAATCCAACTTAGCAGGCGCAAGTCAAACAAAAGACAATGACGTATATAAGTAAGTGTGACATGGCATAAGAGTTGGTGAGTATGTATTCGTATTTCTTCAAAGAATCGGAATAAGTTTCATTGGTTAGCATAATATCGTAGCTGTACGGAGTGGCCCATCATTTCACGTAATATGTATTGTTTCTCCCACAAACTGTATAATACGTAGAGTGGCTGACAATGAATTTACCGTGGAGAAATCTATTTATCATGAGGTTACTAGAAAATGGAACTGCGTGGGAAAGACGACTGAGTGTAGAGTAAGTGGCTTCACTCCTTCAATAGACATTCAATTTCAGTTTACATACAATACTCCGTCATTTACATATCCCGGAAGACATCAATTCTTAGAAAGTACAAAGTGCAAATATTTTCAACTGAAATCTATATCTATATTTGAACATGTGGAACATATGTAAACATTTGACGAAGCGAATAAATGCCAAATAAATTATAAGAAAACAACCAAATAACCGAATATATAACAAGACGTAATAAAATCAAAAGAAATTGAAAACAAAATGTTGGTCCTTCTTTTAAACTTGTTTCAAACTATGCATTAGCTCTTTTAGGGGTGCGAAGTTCCACAGTGGTACACTTTTTATAAACTTGTTTAACATATATGTTCTGGCCAGTGGATTTAAAATATAACAACTCATTGATCACGTTACTCTTTACGTTGACATTGCACTGTAAATTCCTAAGCTAATTAGTGTTAAAAATGATTCAATTGGATAACAGTCCAACAAGCTCCTACATACTTATACATATACTAAGAAAACACAATTTGTCATTGTCAAAGCCAAGGGTTCGGTCCAGTTCTGTGTGAAGTGAAAATGTTGCAATTTAAAAAAATAAATATTGAAACATAATAAAATATGTGCGAAACACGTTTACTAACACAAGAGTGAAATCTGTGAGAGAATTGTGACATGAATAGTTCCGCAATTATTTTGATAACAAGGTCAACAGTCAATTGTAACCACGCCCCCCCCCAACCCCCCCCCCCCCCCCACCCCCTCCCCCATGTCCGGGGAATAGCGGGGACTTTGACTTCCTGTCCAGCCCATCCCTGGTAAAATCCCCGCCAAATGCCCCCGCACCCCGGGGACACCCTAGGTATGGCCTATTGTAATGTACATATTTAAAGCATACGTTTTGTATTTACTTCATATTGATGGTTATTTAAGATAATAGATGTGTTATCATCCGATATTGCGCAGCAGACGGAACAATTGGAGGTAAAGGGTCGGGTGTCGGTG
The DNA here is from genome assembly GCA_032359645.1 of Pododesmus macrochisma. Taxonomy (NCBI): domain Eukaryota; kingdom Metazoa; phylum Mollusca; class Bivalvia; order Pectinida; family Anomiidae; genus Pododesmus; species Pododesmus macrochisma. Next base: position 274 of record JAUMGZ010191554.1, on the reverse strand, counting down.
TTTATTAGGAAGTAAATATACCTCTGAAAACTGTCACGTTAGTCACCAAAAGCAAACCAAACAAGAAAATATAAACTTTGTATACTATATAAAGATTCATTTGTGAAAGGATGCTGCGTAGCTCAGATGATTAAACACTTTTGTCCTAACACGAGGGTCGCGGGTTCGATCCCGCACGGCGCTGTTCATTTTTTTTAAATTGTTTTCCTTTTTCATCACAATTTAATCGCGATCTTAACGTTTTTATTTATAAAATCGAACTTGCAAACAAAAA
>JAUMGZ010191543.1:0-13207 GCA_032359645.1 Pododesmus macrochisma | reverse complement strand
CTGGAAAACAAACTATGTATGTAGAATTTAAAATATGATATAATTAAATAAAAAATATCTGTTTAAACAAATTCAGTTAACTTAAGAAGTTATGTTGTTCGTATTCTCTTTGCATCCAAACTTTATGAACATTGTTCACTCTAGCAAGTGGAATCATTACCGTAATATCTCTGATTGATGTTATGCCAGGATCCGTATCTTTGTAGAAGCGTCAAATATATAGTATTTATCTGGATAAACATCTTTTCCGTTTTATTTAACAAAGGTTCTATCTGCCTCGGCAGGTTCAAGGTCCGTGCCTCGATCAATCACCCGTACACGTACTCAGTTAAAGCGTTCTCAAGATATAGACCAAACTGTCATGGCGGACTCTATTTTGACCTGTTGTCGTTCATCATTTGGTGCTTCACACAGACTGTAGTTGAGTGTTTTATATTTTCAATGATTTGCTATTGACCATTTTGTTGTTGAGGGGTTTGGTATTTACCATTGTGTTTGTACCGAAATCAGATAATTCAATATGCAGCATACATCTTACTCGCGATATTCTTTAAAGAGACATGAATTTCAGATTGCAATTTTGTATTTTCAAATTCTTGCGATACTATATTTATTAGTGCGTAATAAAATCAGTGTGGCGAAAAGAAAATTACAAAATTTACTTTTTCTTGCACTATGATAAAATAACGGTTGGTAAATATTTGGTAGAGAGACGATATTGAAATTTTAGAAAGCAAGTCAAAAATTAGGGATAGAAAAATCACAATGTACCTCAATGTTTTTCCCATATGTTATGCAATATGGACTGTATGTTGTTTTGTTAGATGTCATTCCATACAATTATCGTATGTAATATATTTACTTACACGATAAAGATCATTCCTTAAATAAACAACAGAAAAGCATTTAAAAAAAATTATTAAAATTTTGGCAAAATCATAAAACTATCTGAAATTCCTTTCAATTTCAAATGAGATTTATAAAATTTCATAACATTTTTGTTATAGTGCATTTGTATATGACGATAGATGTAGGAGTCTCTTAGCGATTCTGTCTCTAGTTTATGATAAAAGTTTGTTATGTTTTCTTTACATTTTACACTGAAAAACAAAAAATAAAAAAACAACAAAAACACAAAAAATACCCCCAAAAACCAATAACAACAAAGCGGTTAAAGCGATAACAAAAACCGAAAAAGTACATTTGGCAACACGCGCACTCTGTGCAACCGTTAAGGAATGGAACAACTCACTATTAATTATGACATGTAGTATACAATCCTCCAGTAAATAATTGGTCTATATTATTTCCCACCAAAGACTATGTATGATTTTATGACTTTTAAAATGTTAGTATTATGTTGACGTTCAGTCAGTGATATACAATTTTTGTTGTTCGCTGTTTGCGCCCTATTTCATTGAAGTTTGCCCATACCCATGGAGATATGTCTGATGAAACAGCGTCTTGTTTTTGTTGTTAATGTCTGGTGAAACAGCGTTTTTTGTTTGTTTTTCTTTTCATTTTATAAGTACAACCTGTACTTTAAAACTGACCACGTTAACATCACAGTCGAAAACGTGAACATCACCTTGGAATGTGTGAAGCCAGCTACTATGCTTCATATTGATATTATCAAATGATATTTTTAATTTGACACTTAATGAATTTTTTATCTTAATGGAATTGCAACGAAATCATGTTATTTAATCGCGGCATGGTGCGAAGATGAAAGATAACTTGCTGCGTGACTCTGTTTTGCTAGATAGCGAAATCGGGTATTATAATAATTCAAGTCAATGTTAATGTTTTCATAGCATTTTAACTCAGTAGGGACATGTTCTAATTAAATAAACATGACACGTGCTCTGTTAACTTTAATATCGTGTTGAAATCAAATTGAACGTACACCGAGAATCACCAAGTTACGACACAAGTCAAAGACCACACTTTTAATCCTAATATGAAAGCACCATATCAGGGATATAGCCACACCGAAGCAAACCGAGTATACATTTTTGGATCTCTAGAATGCTTTACAGAAAATATTTACGGCATTCCGCTGATAGAATGTTAAATACCGACTCGGAGGCAAACTGTTTACTTATTCTTATTTAACATTGGGTACCTATTAAAATGCAAAAACATTTATTACAGCCTGCCTGGTGTTTTCGTAATTCAGCCCTCGTAGCGTAGCCGTAATTAACACTACACTAATCTTCTAAAAGGGTTACTCTTGACTCAACCACAGTTCATCGGATGCCTTTTTTCTCGACGAGAGTAGAGTTTAATCACGGGCCTGGAACACCATGAAGATGTTCAACAGATACAGAGCACAACAGAGTGCTATGTTTAAGTTTAAATTGTACAACACAGTAAACGTTAGACGTGTACGCTTTTTAATAATATTTGATCGGATAATAATATTTTTGACAAAAGTAATGAATTAATTTGTGCATTCCTTTATAAGGCTCTACTGGCAAACATGGAGTCGATTCCCAGCTATTGTTTTGTTAAACGTTTTGTGTGGAATTACGCGTATTCATATTACTACAAACATATATTCTCGAGCTCACTTTCGTAATACAATAGTTTGTGTTGCGGTGTTTTTATTTCAATAGGCGGACGAATTCTATGCGTATTATGTAAAGAAAACATAAAATGGCTGTCTAAAATAGCACTCTGACAAAAATTAACATCATGATTATCCCTAAATATTCGCCAAATGCTACGAAATCTCTTCCCTGAAAATATATAACCCGAGGGAGAAATGTTGAGTTGTGAGGGGAAAGAGTATCGTACTAGTGGACCCTAAAAGCTATGCTATAATGTACGATTTGGCATATAACTGTAAGGAAAACATGACTTGAATAGGGTGCTACAAAGAACCAGAGAGCACGATTTGGCACTCGGAGAATCAAAATGTACCGGGAGACCCCTCGTAACCCATCACCGCGCATTGCTTTACCAATCACCAAACAATTTTGCCACGGAATTATTTCCTTTCTGGCTACGCCACTGCGTGTCAAAGATGTTTTAAAAAAGAGGTGCATAGTTTTGCTTTGCAACTTAAATAACACCGTGAATTGGTATTGTGGTAACAAGGAGGACTGCTATCCAACAATTGAATGTTAAAGTTACACTAGTGATATCTTCAGCTGAACGGGTGAGAATGCAAATCATAATAACGTTAACATGAAATTATCCAAGTTTGATTAGAGAACACTAGACACTCTTATCTTTAAAGACGTCCAACTTTGTGATAAGCAATATCCAAATGCTTCCCTGTGCTAGACACATTATCGCGGTGTGTGTGTGTGGAGGGGGGGGGGGGGTATGCGCGTCTCGATGACCTAGAGAGCTATGCTAGCGGGAACTTGTGTTTCTGGTAGGGTCACCCAAGTCAGACAGGTTGAAGGGTAGAGGCCAGACAAAGATCTGCACGTCCTTCGGAGGGGACGCTAAGCTGGCGGTCCCGTGTACAGGGATGTTTAACCCCCTGGCACGATAAAGATCCCCATGTAAAGTTCGATAAGAATAGGCGGAAACGCCGTTGCATGGGGTCATCCTTCTTTCTGAACTATATATATTCCTTTCGTTTCCCGTTCCTGTCGCCGCTTCTCTTCCTGTCCTATCTTTAGGTTTTTCTCCTTTGGTCTTTTGTCACAATATCGGTGAAAGATTCTGGACGTGATGTAAAGCCCTAATTAAACAAACAAGTATGTTCAGGACTGAGATTTATTGGTCAGAAGTTGATAATAAAGTTTGGTTGTCAACTTTGACATGATTCAGTCGGAGATTATCTATTGAATACACTTCTAAAGTATATCCTAAAACTATGTGTTTGATTAACAAGATGCTTATATGTTACAGGAGAACACAATAAGGCGTGCCAATGTGCCAAAGATATGAAGATATTATACATGTAGATAAAAACAAATCTGCTATCCTTTTATAAAATATCATATTTATCAGAGGCATGATTCAGGTTGCGTTTTTGTATTACCAGCAAAGACCAAAATATCATATAAGGTAATTAACCATCTTTTCATCTTGAATTCACGTCTGTCTTCTCATTGATAACCAACCTCGTTTTCAAAAAATATCTATAAAATTTCCGTGAATGAAGTATGCTTCGTATGAAATACCGCTCACCGCGATGACTTAATGTACGACACTTCCTCCGTTGATACACAAGAGACAATTGGCTTATAGTGGCGCATTTAATGAAGCGATCAAAAACATAAATTGAATGACAAAAAGATACGCGACCTTGCTTAATCGCCCATAAATTGTTTAATCTCATGCTTCGTATCATAGACGTTCCGTCAAATTGGATAACCGTTTCCGTCTTTAGAAGCAACACGAGACCGGAAGTCATGACCATCGCCTGCGGGGTAGGAAAAATCGACCAAAGAGTGTCACGTTATTGCTCAGCGGTAATATCAACGGTCGATATAAAATCAAAAGACAAACTGGATATTCCTTGCAGAGCTAGACAATGAAAGATGGAGTGTTAGCGTTCGACTATACGGTCGAAATTTAAAAACGACAGAACAACCTAACATTTATTTGTTTATGTCCTCTAATGAAATTGACGAGTTTGGCCAAGTATCGAGTTCATCCACATGAATTGCACATTCTAAAGTTCACACGATTTTTTGGTCAGGTTCTTTTATTTGTTTATGACCAGTCTTTGTCGACGATTACATTAGAACTAAGTTTTTGTTTTGTGCTACATTTTCCCTTCCGCATATGTTATTATACCGCTTGTCGCGTCATTTACAAATGATTTTTCGTGTTTCTATCAGAGACTATTTCACCACCTGGCGTATATGTTATAGAAAACTATTGTAATAATTCTGTTAGGGTAGAAATAAAACATCACAAAAATCAAGACTTTGCAGTACATTATTCATCTTTGCTAGCCAAGGTTTGTCTGCAATTCACAAAACCAACATACCTTGGCTACACTAAAATGCTGAGCAACATATAAACTATTCACACCAAGATTGTTTATGTTAATGTGTAAGACATTTAGTACAATGCATTAGGTCTCTCCAATGTTACTGGTATCAACATGTTTGATTTTTTTTTCGCCTTTTTCCCATTCATCCCGTCAGACCGCGATTCCTGCCCTTCGCTTAAAGAGAGCATGCATGTTTGGAGGAGTATGATATTATTTCTATAATTACCACAATAAATCTGGTAAAATATATGATATACATGTAGAAGTTGTGCAAGGCCGTAGCTAGGTACTTATTTTTATCTCCCGAGCGGAGCGAGGTAAATAAAATTTAGACAAGGGGTCTGGGGTAAAGAAGTTTTTAAGTGATGAAATATGCAATTTTAGCACATATTATACCAAAATTGTCTAACGGGCTTACATCGCAAGTGTTTACTATAAAAACAGGCATTATAATACTATTAATTATGTTAAAAAGTTGCAATACTATATTGTTACTCTTAAGGAATCATTTCAATGAGAAATCCTTATATTATGCTTATATTATGTAATAAACCGAATTCTTAGTGAGTTAATTGCCTCACTTGCCTTAATGGTAGCTACGGCCATGGTTGTGATTCGTTTCACTCGTTCTCACTTTAACAAAGCGATATACATGTACGTTATGAATTATATAGGTTCCGTCTGTTTTAGGTCGCTGTTTTTTAAGTTTCTTTTTTTAACAATTATTTCTGATTAAAAAAGAGTTTTTCCTGTTTCTCTATTGTAATATATTTTATGTTTGGGTAGGGTGTATATTTGGGGGGTGGGGTTGGTGTTGGGTCTGTATCCGAGTCTGTGTGTTAATTCATTTTTTTTCCTTTTAGAAACCTCTGTATAGGTAAAAACCAGGTAGCAACAGAAGAAAAGGACTATAGTGCATTTCCCTTTGATCTTCGTAAAACAACACCTCTATTGTTATATAAAATGTAGGCATTCCGGGAACACCCCTGTGTGGCTGGAACACCCCAGGGTTGGCGGGGATGGGTTGTGAGTAATCCAAATTTCACGAGGAACACGCCCAACTTGTTTCTTTATCATACTACATTACCACGCTTTTTGGGTGAGCCTTTTTGTACAGAGTTGATGGGCAGTCACGTAAAACAATTCGGTCAAAAATGTTTCATATCTGTGTAAGTTAGTTTCCTGTTTACAGTTTCCTTGGAATGTGAACAAGTACGTAACGTTATAGTTGTAGGCGTCAGTCCCAATGCCTTTTAAAAATGACTAAACGTGTGATCTAATAACATAACCCCATCTCGTATCAGCAGTTTTGTCTCGCAAATTTGGCAGATTACATCCGTCAATGTGTTTAATATCGGTATAATTGCACACGAAAAAGGAAATTGGGAAAATCAAAAACTACGAATACTACACTATTATGTAATACAAGAAGCAAATACGACAACACCCTGACGTCACAAGTAAGTCTCGCGGGAAATCAAAACTATTGCTGGCTTATCACAAGTCTTGCAGCGAACAGGAGAACCAGTGGTGTTAACGAACTCGCGGTCTTAACGTAGAAACATTAGATTACACAGAGCACAGGGTCGAGCTTGACGGAAATAATTCCATTAAACAAAATCAAAATGATCAATGCAATGTATCATTGACACACGTACAAAAGAAAGAAGCAAAAAGAATGACGTTAGTTGCCTAAATCTATTATTATAATGATTTACGTTTTTTTCTTCTTTTAGAAAGGAAAAAAGAATTTTAGAAAGAAAAAAAAATGTAATGGAACAGATTTTTCTGCACAGTAACAGTTTAACTATAGTGTGCAACGGATTCAAGAGACACCCGCAATTAAAGTCAAAATAAAAACAGTTTATATCTGCAGGGTACTAGACCTAATATTTTTGAATAATACTTATATATAAAACACATAAGGATTAAGTACCGCTCGCACCTTTGTATATAATGCATACTAATTAAATAGCAGGAGTTCATGTACTGATTCTCTAATGCTTGAGGACAGAGAAAAAGCATGGTAAATTAGATAAAACATAAGAATATTATTGGCGAAGTTATTTCTGACATTGTAGAAAAAAGGACTACATAGCACTAAATATTAAGTCCGGAATTTAGTCAAGGCAAGGACACAAAACATTCAAAATTATCTTCAGTATATCGTTTATGACTACAAAATTTTTTTTGTATGTATACAGTCTATTTAAATGTTTGATTTTGGCACTAAGTTATCATCTTTTATGAATCCATTTGGAGTGTCACCATTTGAATCAATTGTGTGTCATTATAACTTTAAAGGTAAATAGACACCAACTTAATATTAATTATTGCTTGGTTTTTAATTTATTTTCATAATGGGTATTTTTATAAAGCATGTAAAATTAGTAACTTTTTGTTAATTTTATCTCGTGTATCTTCACAAAGTTACCAAATTTCAAAAATAATCAAAAATTATAATTCGGGGCGAATTATAGATGACTGACAGGCGATGATTTTAGACAACATCCCCAAATCATCTTCACATGGATATACAGACAGATATTTTTGACAGTGTTGGTGTTTTGTGTTTATGTTATCGGGCAGAGTTCATTCACTGATAACGGGACTTTTAACGGGTATTGATGCTATTTTAAACTATACCACTACCCACCCTTACTACGTTTGCATACTAATGAGAGATACTGGCCGATCAGGAGGCGGGTCTTCGTGAATTCTTCAATATTTCGCTGGCTCGAACCCTGGTATCTAACTTATCAAAAATATTCATTTTACGACACATCATCCAAATTATAGTGCGGTTATAAATAATTCTTTATATTGAAGTAATTGCTTACATAGTACCAAAGTGTGTATGCCAATATTTTTTTTTACATATTTGGTCACTTTGTTACACGTGTGTGAGTAATATCTCGAACCCTGGTATCTAACTTATCAAAAATATTAATTTGTGCGGTTATAAATAATTCGTTTTATTAAAGTAATTGCTTACACAGTACCGAAGTGTGTATGCCAATCTTTTTTTTTTTTTACATATTTGGTCACTTTGTTACACGTGTGTGAGCAATATCTAAATTCAATATTATGTGTTTTCGGCATATTATTGACCTGGGCTTTTTGGTCAGAATATTTACAATTAATTTCCATCGGCAATACCTTATATCAGAGAATAAATTTTATAGTTGTGACTGGTTTCTTTTTGTACTTTGACTACCTCCAATTTCCAAATGAAATATTCTACTTCCGCTTACCTCTGACAAACCGGAAGGGAGCCTCTGTTTAAAGATTGATTTATTTCGTTAAAGTTAAACGTAACGTCCACTATCTTTCAATGATATCACGATGATTGATAACTACCAGACGTTTAAATATGAAGTCCGATAGTAAAGATGTTCTTGCAAATTTCGGGGAGTTACAATTGCATAAACACTTAGCTTGACAATTGTTGTCTATTATTTTTGATAAGAGACACGTTTTTTATTTCAAGAGAAAAAACTATTAAAAATAAAAGTAAAACAATAATAATTAAAACCTCTTTTTCATTCAGCTTACGAAAATACCATTAACAATACAACGATAGAAAATTCTTCAGCATTATTTAGTGTTCCATACATCTTAAGATGTCTGAGGAACTGATCAATTGACACGAATACAGAACTTGACCTATCGCTATCCTAAAACTGCTAAAGATTTATTACAGCTATCCAGATTTTACCGTGACATAATCTTGGAATTAGCTTTATGTTTCCCAGTTTCATATACAATATCTATTGCAGACACGGATACATATTACAAGGAATACTGATAACAAGACGGCAGCAAGACAGATAGTTCATTGCGTAATGGCGGTCAAACGTACTTCCGAAATGAAATATGGCCATATTTTGTCTCCTTTTGGTTTGGTTAATCTAGACGGTGTACGTTCATCTGTTATTTCGTATCTCACTTTAGAAAAAGCCAGATTGATAAAACATAAAATTGATTCTATTTTAGGGTAGTGGAACTTCAAACAATTCTTAAAAATGGTGTACTTTAGTCGAGCACTGTCTACTAGAGAGAAACAAATAAAACAGCGTGATTATATATCTCAGAAAATTGTCTTTGTTCATCTCCGCTTTGGCGCTGTTTGTTTGTTTTATTGGTGTTTGACGTCCCTTTCAATAATGTCTAGGTCATGTCGAGATGGTGTCTGCTTGTGACAGTGCGCAATGATGACAACTTTATTGTGCTGTCTCGGTAAAATATCACTTCGCTAAAACTGATATGATACTACGCTCGTATGCATTATCCTGGCACCGAGCCAACCAGTCCTTCTCCTACCCGAAATGCTGAGCATTTAGCGAGGAGCCGGCAAAGGTAATCTAATTTTAACATTTTAGGTGTGACACGGCCGAGAATCGATTCCGCAACCTAAAGCACACAAAGCGAACACTCTGCAAGCTGAGCTGTCGCGGCGGTGCTTAGGAATCGGAATTGTTGAGTTTTGGGTTCGTTACTCAATTTTCGGTTATGATGTGCGTTAAATCAAAAGGATGACTTTTTGACATTTTGATAGTCGCTCAAAAATTTACTCACACCATTTTACTTTATACTTGAGAAAACAATCCCAACCATATGGCTCTGACTTGACAAAAGTTTGACGTCGTAGCCGTATGTTCAGAATGTTTCTAATTTCAGTTTCTCTTAAAGACATAGTATCTTAGGTTTCGTGTCAAAAAGGACACTGTGCGATTGTTACATACATCTTTTATTTTCCGTCAATAAAACACGGAGAACAGCGTTTAAATGTCCGTATCTACGTCTCTTTGATGTATTTCTGCACTTTTTTTTACCTGTATGTTGAATTTTTGTCGGTACGGCAATAAATCAATTCAAAGTCAGCCCATATTCATAATTGACCCGAAGAATGCGCAGGCCCATTGAAGATAAACATGTCGTCAGGTAAACATATTGTAATGGCATATTCTACCCATCGTGTTATATTCCGAATTACCTGTAATTGAAACTCCACTTCCATGTTGCTAAAATTTACTTACTGAAGAATAAAAATCACAAGATGCACTTGTAAATCATATAAGATTGTATTTTATAGAATTATTTAACATAATAATCATAAAACCGAAACGTGACCCATAAGTAATTCACAAAATAAATACCCTTTGGTGACCCAGTGTTGACCGTCAATATGTCTAAATGCTTTTGAAATATCCATTTAAACTTTGTTTTGAGAGGCTTAAAGTAAGGTTAATTGACCTCAAAATGTACACGTGAACGCGATAAAAGTAGGTTGTGTCTATTGTGAGTTAATGCATGTGTCAAGTTTACTTTCGTCAGTCTTATCAACACATATAGGTAATCGCGAGTGATTCTCGGGTAAAATGTAGGTATAATTAATGAGTCCGATGTAAACAGACGACCAAAAACAATCGACTATAATTTGTTAATTAAAATATTTAGAGAATCGGAAACGGCGCGGTAGTACATATACGCTTTAACATCATATCTATTGAATCACAGCAAGTCTTCAATTTTTCAGATACCAACTTTTGACATGAATCTCTTAGATCCTATGTGTTTAATTTTCGTATCGTGGGTTTGGTTAATTTTCCGCCGTCGTATTAGGTATAAGAACCCTTCATCTTTTCTGTCTCGTCTTTGATCTGTTTAACTATGACTTAAGATGTAACAACGCACGATCTCGGACAATGCTAACCTAAAAGAAATGCACTAAACGGCAATAACGATTTGACCGACACAGAATTCTAGTTTAGTATGCCAAATGTAAATTGATAGACTATAAATTCTACTTTACTGGTACACTCATATTTCTGTGTATTCCAGTGCAAAACGATAGACATTTGGTAAATTACATTGTTTCATAACCAAACGAGCTGTATTATATCCTTTCGCAACAAGCGATGTAGCTAATGTTCTTTTATAACCGCGTGATGTATTTTCTGTTTCGTAGGAGCCCGTGGAGTTTGGCAAATAAATGGATAGACTTTTGATTCATATGGGATAGAGTTCACATGGACGAGTGATTAGAAACAACGGTATCAAGATCTCCAGCGACGATCCGGAAATGCGTATGCATTTGAACATTTCATGCTGTTGGTTGTTTGTCGTTGTTGTTTTTAATCTTTGAAAACCTTTATGATGTGTTTTTGGATTACACTTTTACATTTGTAACTGATTTGACAGAAAACTGTTTTTCTAGTCAAAACAACCTGACTCAATTATCTATTTTTTTCAAATTTAAGAAAGCACATTCACAGCAGTATTATAACTAGGGTAAGAATGTTAATCTTAAAAGGGACATTTTGTTCTGTTGTGGTTGATATAACGGCTTAAACAGCCAATGGTTGCACATTTAAATGTCATTCATGCCTTTAAATTCCATATTAAATTCCCCATTTTTTAAGAATTCTGCTGAATGTTTGAATTTTCTGATAAATCTTAAATCGCATTTAGAATACGCCTATGTAACCGCAACTCGATTATTGCCTAAACCGGCTTTCTGGTTTTTATCTATTCTCTGCGTCAGCGCCGAATGTGGTTTGGCTATGGGTAATTAGCGAGGGCTTCTCAATCATTTGGTTGGTGTGACGTCTTTTCCGGTTTGCAAGTTCATTCTGGTGGTGGTTCCGTTTTAATGAAGCTATTGTTGTTTGTCAATATCCTTTGTCTCGTCGATCCTATTTCTTAAAATCAATCAATAGTCTTAATATTCATAATTAAACTCAATTTATTTTGGTATTCTGACATAAATTCGGATATTTCATTTAAAATATATATATTCATGAAACGTTTCAATTGCGTTGAACGGTCGCCATTTTGATCTGTAGCTTCTGTTTGAGTTATAATGAAAAGGTGAAATCATTATCTAACCTAAAGCTCCATAACGGTCTCCTGCTATTCATTATTCAGTGAACAGGTAAAAGTTGCTAAAGAAACTCCGAAACGCCACCGGATTTGTGAGAATATTACACAACCAATATAGATGACAGTGTGGAATCAACAGGAAATTTGGTTAGATTTCTACTTAGAGGTGAATTTTAAACTCGAATGGTCATGTAGTGTATTAGTTGTTTGTTTACCAATTCAAGGCTTTATCTAGTTGAATATTGCTTGTGACGGAGCGCACTGCGTATAAGGTTTTATAGTGCCGTCTCACTTACATAAAAAAAAATCACAGACATATTGCCATAATAAATATGCATCAAGTATCGCAGGTTAATCTATAGAGCTCATCCGGTTTCTTTTGGATAACAATGAGAACATTGCTTAACTGCACATCCAAGATAACAAAAAACCGAATCTTTGATCCTGACCCAAAAACCCTGGTACATGACACTCTGCTTTCCCAAGTTGTACCTAAATGCTAAGTTTGAGGTTGCTGCGAGAAATTGTATGAAAAATGGCTACATGCAAGCATAATATAAACAAGTCATTAAAGGTCAATAACTAGAGCTCCCCATGTCGAACAGGGTCCCCGCCCAGATGGCCTGTCACTATTGTAAGCAATAGCGAAGTTGCCCTTTCCTAGAAATCCCAGTAACCAAATATATCACCGGACACTGTTTGCTACTAGGAAGCAATTTTTTGCCAAACCAGGACACCAAATAGTTTTTAGCTGAAGGGGAAGCCATTTAAGGCCACACCAAAGTAATATCTTGTTCGACTGAAACGCCGCTTTTATTTCGTTTTCAGAAGAATTTTTTTATCGTTGCCGGTTTTTCGGACTTCGTACCGTATCGTCATCCGTTTTTAGGAATTTTATGTCCGTTTCTTTTGTGATTTTAGCCAACTGCATTCATTCCGGCTCTAAATGAAAGCAAACGAAAATGAATTTTAGACACGGAGACCAATATTCTCGGTATCTGTGTATGATCGTAGCAGTAAACTAGTTGCAAGTTTATGCCACGGATGATGGAGTGCGCTGTCCTAGCCAAACTGGTAGTTTTCCAGTGCCTGCTTGAAATGCCAACTGCTGTTGCTGTGATAAGTCGTTTCAAGTTGACTTCATTCTACAGAGGATCTTTGGGAAAATTTAGTTTTAAAAATTTTCTGTTGCGAAAGATTTTTTTTATGGGACATCTATTGTTCCAGTTGTATTTATATATGTGGGGTTTAGTTTGATAGTTTTCAAAAAAATTTAGGTTTAATAAATTAATTTGTCTGTTTTGAAATTCTATGTGGGTCCCCTCTGTCTCCTTTGCTGTAGAGTTGGTAGTTATG
>JAUMGZ010191532.1:0-13208 GCA_032359645.1 Pododesmus macrochisma | reverse complement strand
ATTGAAAAAAAAATTAAATGGTCATTTCGACATCCTGAACTTTTAAATATCGACCTGTAATTATTTGCTTTGTATCTTACATTGCATCAGTTAAAAAAAACAAACGTCTTGCTTAGACAGTATATGTATAGGGTTACAAAAGGTACAACAGGCGGGGATAATTTACAAAATTAGGCCAACAGACAGCTAGCGCGCTTCATGATGAATTTGCCTTTGTCCAGTTGGCATTTATTTCTTCTATGAATGCCATCTGAAAGCAGTTCAATACTTATATTTACGATTTGCTATCCTCATGTAACAAACGAAACGGTAAATATATGAGAAACTAAACGATAAGCAATGAGTGATGGCATTCATAGGTGATATGAATGCCAACTGAACTTGATTGGGATATATAGTGGCATTGCCATGGGATGGTTAATATAATAGCTGTGTTTCTGTGTGTAATATATTAATAACTGTTGAATTACAACGAAATAAAAGGTATTTTTTTTAAACTTGATCCATTTGCAAGCTTGCTTTGTTCTGTGTTCTGGTAGGCTGGGGTTTGATCCAGTGTTAAATCTAAGATGTTAAAATTTGCCGGGTAATCTTCTCGCTCCCGTAATCTGTTTGTTCGGTGTGAGGATGATATGGTAAAGTTTCATGCTTATATGTCTGCGGCGTGATATATGCAGCGAGATAGGACTATAAAGCCGTTTCGATATGACCTTAAGTTAAGTTGAAGGGACGTTAAACCGCAAAATAACAAAATAAAACAACTTGCTTCTTTTTTTGTGGTTTCTGGCCTTGAATACTTGTGTGATGTGGTCTTAATACACGTTTTAATTGTAATTTGGTTTTTGTTGGAGTTCGTTGTCAGTCCCTCCGATTCCGATGTCATCCTTCTAAATTTATTTCTTCCTTTGGTTTTTGTTCACGTTCTTCGTGTTCTTTGATTTTTTGTTGTTTATATGTCTTCGTTTCTATGATGTAATATTTGAAAGGGATTTAGTTTTACTTATTTATGATTATGGTTCATTTTACTCGGGTTTACCACCTATATTGAGACAACCCGCCGATGCATTTGATGTAAATTTGATCTCCACTGAAGAAAGCGCAAATTAAAAAAAATATTTCAAAATAATGATTTATTTCGTGTTTATGAAATATATAAAAATCCATTTCATGTCAATATTCTCGAACTGTATTATGTGGAAATTACGTATATATACTTTTGTCTCTTGTCGACTTTATATTTATTGGGGGTCCGTTTTAGGTTGCAAGTTTGTAATAAGTAAATTTCATGTCACCACTGCAAACAAGAATAACAAACATTCAACGTGTTATGGAGTAAAAAAATAACAACTGAAAAATTATTAAACAATGATCTACAATAATTTAAAAATGCACACAGAACGTGCGATTCATTTTGGACTTCGTAAAGAATAAAGGACTGTAATCGGAGGGAAATCTATAACGTTAAAACTGGAAAACAGAACAGCAGGTTTTTTTTCTCTCTCTAAAATCATCGGTCTTTCCTATATAAGTTACGGTCCGAAAATCAATATTTATTCATTAATATGGTATGACAATATGCCTTGACAGTTAACTCACAGCGATTATCGAAATAAAAGGACATTTATAGACAAGAGCTGTCAATTCAATTCAGAGGGGCGCTTGAAATCTTTATCATTCAGACGCTCATGACAAGCGTATCGAGTTTCTTAATTTCTTTGAAAAGTCACTGAAAACACCACAATGCCGATTGAATATATTAAAAACGAATGCATTGGTACAAACATTCAAAATATATCCGATTGGACGATATCTTCGGATTTCATGTTTACAATAAAAATGTTTTAAGTCATTTGGCGTCAGACCTCAACTGATCACTTTTGATAGTGAAAAAATAATTAGATACTTGATATACCCGCCATGTATCATCGCTCGGGGGACAAAAGGGGGGTACGTTTGTTGATAAACATAGTAACAACCACAATGTGGCGTGCTTGAGAAAGTCCTACCTGTCATTTGTATTCCACTATTTCACGATGACTTTAAGATCAAGACAGGATCCATAGCGGTTTAGTAATATATTCCTAAATTACTCGCATGACCGAATCGATGAGGGTTTCCGTATATGAGTTTCAAGAATGTTAGAATTATATCTATAGCTTTGAATTTTATTTACACATATGAGTACGTTTTTCATAGGGTACGTTTGCTAGAAATTGGTCCGCCCATGCAATTTTCAAGTAAACTATGTGCATTTTTTATTTCATTTTGTAATTATTTCGAATATAAAATATACGTATATAATCATGACTATTATAATATGGATCTGCTAGATAGAAAAGAACTTTCCTTTAAAGTGGACTATGCAGTTTTAAGATTAACTTTGGTTTTCATCTTCAACAGGATTCCGGCATAAGTGTCATATCTCCGTCTTCGGATACGAGTTCCATAGTTCTGTACTTCCGGTTTTATCGAATTTGGTAAGTACACCTTTTTCTGAAGAATTAAAATAAACCATGTTATTAAAATTAAAATTGGAATTTGTAAGATTGAGTTTATTTATAGGAAATATACAAAAGCCAAGCTATTGTTTTGCTTTGGATATTGTTTGTTCACAACACTTGAAATACCAGAAAATACAAAACGATTCAAAACAAATTTGCACAAAATTCATTGAAGACTTGTAATTATAATTTACGACTTTTAAAATATTGGTGATGTACAGAGACATGTTTGCTTGAACTCGTTTTGAGTTAAAAAAAAAAAACCCAACTGATTTCCATTTTGAACTAAATCATCTAGGTTGTAATCTTAAATCACTGACAATAGTGTTCTTGCAATAAGTAGTGATTCTCTGTAAAGATGGATTCATATTTTGAGTTTAATTCCATCACTTCAACACCTTTTTAATGATGTGTTTATTTGGACGTAACTTTAACTAAATAGCATTGCATATCGATACAAAAATTACTCAACAGTTGAACAGATATTGTCATTTAGAAAATGAAAACAAATTTAGTGTTTGCCAATCAAACGCTTAGTGAATACAAAAGGACTGGGTTTTTTTTTATAATGGTTGGTTTCACATAACGTACAAATGTAGATATCAGCAATGGTCATTGCACCGTGAAAAGCATCACAGTGAATTAACAAGTCCGTGTGTGATATCGTAAATATCAACCAATTTGTCATGCAGCCTGTTGGGTTTAAAATGACGACATCTTTCCTGATATCATCAAATGATGTCATCATTATTGCGAAAAATGGAGACTTGTGAAACGGCACTATTTTTGTTTTCGTTTCTCACGCTAACACAAAAATTCGTATTTACATTTTGATATTATCACAGCAAACGGCATTTAGTTGTGCACGTGCTTTACGCAAAATAATCAAAATGTCGTACTGAGCCCCGAGACAGTCAACCAAATCACTGGATCAATGATCACAAAGAAACGTATCACAGTAATTTCTGATCGGAAGTTCACCGTAGGACATAATCAACGCGTCTCGATGTACCTGGTGTTAAAACCGCAACTATTTTATTTAAAATCAACAGTATGGCAATTTAAGAGAATATCTGGAGGTGACGCCAATATTCAGATATATTCTATGGTATCTTTAGTAGTTTGACAGTGTGACCGTTTATTTGTAATTGCATATTAAAATACATATTACAACTTATAACAACACATGACATGATGTAATAATTGGTGATTGACCAGAGAGAAAACGGTGTACAAATGTTACCAGTATAGAAAAACATCAGAGGTACAATGTAGTAGAAGGCATTGTAAACCGTTTTCGTATGCATGTTGAAGACCAGATTTTGCATGTATATAATTACAAATGAGATATACATTTGCTCCCGCTTCCAGATTTTAAGAGAGATAAATCCTTTCTTTAGTTGAATAATTCTAATCATTGGTTTATTTTGACTGTGCGCGTCCCCCGTTAAGTTTTATTTTCACATATCCACGGACGTTAGTCTTATGAATTACGTCTTTGTTTTTCGAATTTACCGCTATCGGATGAAAACATGGTTTAATATCAACGATAATGAACTACACTGAGCAAAATCGTATAGATATAGATATGCATGGCCGTAACTACCCATGAGGTAGCCTAGGCAAATGCCTCGGCTGAAATCTTTTTATATATCATATATTAAAAGTAGATTTTTTAGAATACATAAAATATACAGGGTTTGCCTCGGCTGTTCTGATACCCTAGTTACAGCCATGGTATGTTTAATGTATTCAAATTGATATCGGTACAAAATGTTCTGAATCAAAACGCAGTGGAATCCAAAATCGGTCTTGGACTTAAAAAATCAAGTTCAATTCAAACTCGACTTAACAATTGTGGTTTTCTTCTATCCATATATACTTCTTGTTCTTTGCAATTGTCAATATCGACCTTCTAAAAGTTTTTTTTTGTTACAGTTTTATTACTTTTTCATTCCTGAAATGAAGACATTACAAGTGTATGATTAAATGTGACTTTAGTTGTAATGTTACAGAAATTGCCAACGTAAGCATTGTGCATTCGGTCTTCTGCTCTTACACTGAATGTTCAGTATAAATACCATTCCGATATGAACTTGTAACCCTTTTAGATTTAGTTGCTATGTTTGAGTTAATGTCATTGCTCGGAAAGTTGATTTTAATTCTGCCCTCAAAGATTTGAACATGAAATTAAATGCTAAAAGCAATTTGCATAATTAGTGATATATATTGTCATATTTGTAAAATTCATAAACTCAAGTCTTAGATACAGTACCTTTGGGAAAATCTGTTCGCTCGTGTTTCTTTTCAATTATTCATGAAATTCAATAACCACTACAGACGATTAGTGGCGTATTTGGAAAGTACAAATACAGTCGTTCACCGGGTGAACAAACGTTTTGAATTCAGTATATAAGGGTTAGTTTGACCAATTTGTTTTTGATAAAATATGATATATTTGTTTCAAAAAACTAAATTGCAACACAAGTTATTATATAACTCAAAGGACCCATGTGTTCAAAATACAATAAGAACAAACACAAATAACTCTTAATACTATGCATGAAATAGATCGGGTATGGAAGACGAGAAAATTCCCAATATTAGTATTAAAAAGATTATGTGCATGTTATTGGTATTGAATCAGTTTTTTCACCCACGTATTCTTCCCTTTGGTTTGCCTTTTTACATTTTCTGTTTGATTCTTTTTGTTATGTTTTTCATAGTTTAGAATATGCCAAAACGTTGTTTGCAACTTGTTTAGACATCGAATCAAATTTAGGCGTTAGATACACGGGTGATTGTTCTATCCTTCCTGGTACATGTAATCGTCAATGTTTTTGTTGTTTTTGTTGTTTTTAAGTAGAATTAAGTTTGGAGCTTTAAGGACATAACCTGAACTGTTTAACACTATATTGTGTCGTCCTCTTTTCTGACAGTCAGTGTCTCTGTCTTCTAAGTCAGTTGGTATTAATGTTTGTTTACTTTTTCCGGTGAACTTTAAGGCGTTTTTGTGACGTTGGATCCGAATAACTTTTTTTTTTTTTTTATTGTAACAAAACATCACATACATTTTACAAATATAACATGCTATCATAAAAGGTCTCTTAACTTTCCTCTGATCAAATAGTCTAAAGTACTTAAAATGTATGCACGTGTTTCAATACACACTATAATGGACAATAGTAAACTGATAATGTACAATACTAATTTGAAAATGAAGTTATCAGAAAATGTATATAATTATTAGAAGATGAAATGTTTTTTGAATAAGCAAAATAAAAAAAAAAAAGAGCAGTAGTCAAATATATACGAGGAGAGCGGATCCGAATAACTTACTGCGTATCTACATGTTCACGTAAAAGTTAGGTCTTGAAACTGTGTATTGTTTCTTGAATATTTTACTGGCATTACCAGCGTGTTGCGTACTGTTTAACAAACGACGGTTTTAACTTTATTCTAAACAGTAATGCTTGAAATAGTGATGACCAATGAAGTTCATTATAACATGTTGTACTTGAAAGCAATCAGAAAGAGTGTAAAATGAGACAATCGATGCTGAAGCGCGAACATTATGAACAAAACTCACTCACAAAAAATCTCACGTTTTGACAGTGTGTAGAAAATGGTTAATGGTTGGTATTAATTTGTCCGAAAGATGTTGTTACTGTTTTTAAATAGATATTTCCTCTACAGGTCATACATAGTTTAATAATCTTCTATTACAGTGTGAAATGGGGAACATGTGTGACAATAAACCGGTTAAATCACACATTCGGGCTATTTTACTCGACATTTTTCTTTTTTCTAAATTATGTAATATTGATCCAAGATTTTAAGTTTGAAACATTGATATTCATAATACTATATGTGGATTTATAATATAAATAAAGGGGATTATAAATAATATGTTTTGACTTTTTTTTGAGAACGAACTTGTAAACGTTTAGAAAACCATCGGGTATTTACAAAAGAAAGAAACTTAAAGAAAAATTAGATATACCAAGAATATCTGCTGGTTATAACAATAAAAAAACGGGACACAAAGACGTTTTTACATTGCATTTGACTAAAAACCTCAAAGCGAAATTTACATATATCTAATCACACAGTGCCAGCCGAGAAACACAATCTCTAATTCTTTAACCACATTTGATCGACCCGTCTGCATGCACCAAAATTATCACGCCTGCGTTTATCATTTACGGATTCTGTCGATCGAATCAGAGTCCGCGACAGTAACGGACTCGGCCAGCTAATTAATTTATACAGGCTTTTTGATTTGTCATTAATTTTACCTCGATAATCATTTGACGGTTTTGATTGGTTTCAGCGATTGGCTTCATTAATTTGATTGGTTAGAAATGCCGAACTTGATAAGTTCCTTACGCATCGGCAGCACTTGATACCGAGTTATCAGCTGTTTCTTTGACATGCGAGACTTAATCTAAGATTCTGGTTTATATACATGTTAAAGAAATATGACATTTTGTCTATACATGTACGATAAAATATGTCTATAATTTGAAGATTATGTAAGTCCCAAGCCCCTCCAATAAATCATACTTGAAGGTACCAAAGATAAACCTATATTGATATGAAGAATGTTGACACTTGAAAGCAAACATCATTTTTGTTCGACAGGCTTTTCATTGGTAACCTTTAAAAAGAGCCGCCCACTCTTTCGAAAAAAAAGTTAAAGACTTTCTGAAAAAGTTTTTGTTCTTTTATCTACTTTCTGCCTAAAAGTGCATAACTCTTTCTAACATACTTCTATTTCCTTTCAATGTGTTACGAAACGTTTCTTATCAGTCGTTCTTATATTCGGTTATTTAATTTTAATAACTTTTTAGATTTGCATAATTTTTTCTTTCATAATGATAGTGTTTAAACCCAGTGCTGAGTCGTCCGATTATAAACAAAGCACTGCGTCAGATTGTCGTCTGCGATAAAATATTCATCATCAATAGGTCGTATTCACAACTGCTCTGTTTTCTTCATTTTGTTTGTTTGATTTCTGTCATACCTTCGGGTTGGTTTGTACATGCATTATTACAAGCAAAAGTGGACCTCAGCTCTTCATTTTTGCATTTTTTTGCACATTTTAAAATTTTCATTCCAAGTTCATCTGTGAGTAGTTGGTTCCAAATTTGTTAATAAACTTCAAAATTATACTCTATTCCCTGTATTTGAAATGTATTTATACCCATTCAATCTATAATATGTTGTTATTCATTCTTGTTTTGTTTAAACCTTATACTTTCATAAATGCGCTGTAGACTTCATCGAACAGGTTTTGGGACCCATGGAATTCTCATAAACGATTGTAAAAAGGCTCATTGTTCTTTGCTTACATAGATAATAGTTATAGTTGAAGATGAAGTGTTACAGCAATCGGCAAACCTCGGATGAATCCGTTACTCTCGTTCAATTAGATGAGTACACGAAGTACACGGAAATGGCCGAAGTTGCAACGAGTGGTGTTACAGAAGTCTATTTCATCTCATCTTTCTGTTTTAATGGTGCCATAATTTGCATTTCTCCCCAACTTCACCATTCAATAATGGATGCCTCAAGACATTATGTTTTGGTATAGCCCACATCAAATATCGGTGCTATATGTTTGCTTGTACATATTATATTTTGAATGTTTATATCATGGAGCACTCCACAAATAAATTTCACTAAATAATCCTTACTTGGTGCCTACAAATACAATATTGACCATATTGTTTCATTAAAATTATGTTTTCTGAACCAATGCCATAGCTAAAAGTCATGTTGACATGTACACGGACTTGGGAATTCTAATGAAATAGTCGCCTATGCCGATTGGGGAAGCCTCAATTCCATGCAGTTTAAAAGTTCTTATTTACAACTATAAAACATCTTTGTATTCCAATATGAACATATATATAAAAAAAAATAAAACAACAACTGTTTACATTTAAACAAAATTCACGGCAAACTTAAAAGACAAGAAAAAAATTTCTGCACAACTTTCCTCACAACTTTTTGATTTTGCGTTTTGTGGTATATTGCCTTAAGCGTTTTCCTTGGTCGTCAGTCCCCATGATTCATTTGGCATTACTCAGTTTAGTTAGCAAAGAACAAAGTACATGTGTATAGTACACGATGCATTGTATGTGCCCGATATAGAATAAACAGTGCAACCTAATCTAGCGACCACCTTTATAAAGAGACCATCTGTACATAAAGACCACTAAAATCAGGTCCCTTGAAGTCTAATTACACTTATTTTTACCTGTTCAAAAGACCACCTCCATAGAAAGACGACTTTTTCTGGTGGTCTTTATAGACAGTTTGAATGTATTTAGGACAAATACACGTAACATTTTAAGTTTAAAACTAAACATCGCAAAAATTGGTTCGGAGTAATAACCATATCTGGCTTTCACAGAAGATTAACTGAGTATACCTACTCGTTACCATTTCATGTACATAAACTAGATATCTGATGTTTGTTTGTTTGTTTTACAGCTGAAATGTTGCGGGTTGAGTGATACTGACACGGGATATCAAGACTGGAATGAAAATATGTACTTTAATTGTACAGAAAAGGGAAAAAGCATGGAAAAATGTTCTGTCCCGCCATCCTGTTGTAAAATTAAAGTGGTAGGTATAGTTGTTATCGCTTGCAGTGTCGTCGTTATTTATGTTGACAACATTAAGTCTGAGTGATTCTGTAACAGAATAAGAAACAATTACAGAACATCGCGATAGCACTGTTCATCGAAATGAAAAAACCGGTCTAAAAAACGTCCGTTCAACTGCTTCCTGTTGATGTTGTTAGTCATAACACAGCATTCAGATTGGTATCAACAGAACGAGAGACATTGACAAACAAGCGATAACTGCATCAAACAACTAAGCAACAGAATGGAAGGAATTAAATTGACATCACAACAGTCCTCAAGACTAGTAATCCATGCGGACCGACTTCTGGCGGTCACCCAGCACGAGACTAGGGCGGTGAGGTTAAACCGATTTATGAGGCTTCAACCTTCCCACATGAGACTAGAAGTCTTAGGTATAGACATACATTTTAAAAGTTTAATAAATACATTGCATGGCGCTGTGAATAATCTCAACAACTAACAGCCCACATCAATTGTCCATGCACAATCTAACTGCATGCTGTTGTTGTTATTTCCAATTCTATTGTTATCTGCCATAAAACACCAGTCTTATTGTCTTTTCTAGTGTTGCTTGTCATATCCACGTAGACACCAGTCTAGCTATTAGTAGTTGTTATTTGCCATTAAGATACCAGTATACCTGCTTTATAGTTGGGGTATGGATTTCTACATCATAACCATCGTGAACTTTTTGTCGGCTCTGTAGCTTTGATTTACCATACTAGTCTTGTTTATTCAAAATTCATCTTCCCTTTAGCGTCCATTAATGACAGCAGCTTTGAGCAAGATCTGGGGTTCAGGGCGGGGGTGTCTCACACAAAGTATTGGCTCTTTCCTCTTATAAATATCATATTTATCGGAGGCATGTTTCAGATTGCATTTTTGTATAAGTGTTGTTACTTGCAAATTAAGAAACGTTGAAATCCAGATCAAAGAGACAAGCACCCAAGGACAACGCCAACAAACATAAACGTACAATAAAAACATGCGCAAAGACACACAGTTTTTTGGGCGACTTATAGATACCAGTGTAGCTGTGTTTTTATGTTGTTGTTGTTGTTGTTGTTGTTGTTTTTGTTGTTGTTGATGTTGTTATTATTACTGTTGTTGTTTGTTATGAAGACGACTGTATCAGTGTCTTTTGTTGTGGTTGTTGTCGTCGTCGTTGTTGATGTTGCTTGATCATCTGGACAAAACTTGTTACTTTTTCGATTTCTTCTTCAAAACCACTGGAGCAATTCAATCAAAAATTTGTAGGAAGTGTCCCTAAGGAAAAGGTAATATGTTTAGGTCATGGAGAACCAAGTTTGTTCAAGGCGTGGCCCACAGGGGTGCCATTTTGGAGCTTTAATGGGGAAATTTTGACAACCTTTTAAAAAATCTTCTTCTCATAAACTAGAACGCATAGAGCTTAATGCTTTGGTATGTAGTAGTTTTTGGGCATGAAGAACCATTTTTGTTCAAGATTACGCAATTGAGGTCAAAGTACAACACTATATATCTATAACTAAACTACTTGACCAATGTCGTCAAAACTTGGTAGGGACATCCTTAGGGAAGGTTCAGATTTGTTGAAATAATTGGGCTAAGTCCCTATAAATAGGGGACGCCAGTTGGGCCCCAAAAAGGTGAACATTGACAAAATTTCAAATATCTTCTTATAAACTAGAAGGTCTAGTGATTAATGATTTGGTGTGTACAATGTAGTAGCTTTAGGGGCATTAAGAATCAAGTTTGTTCAGGGCATGACCCTGGGGTCAACATAATTCAAATGCCAAATATTTACTTTTAGGCCTATCAAGTTCATACAGATGGACGTAAAGGCTCAATGGGCCTCTTGTTGCTATTTTCTATGTATACATATGCATCATTTGTTGTTGATTTTTTCCAGGGGCAGTATGTTAACATTCTCTGTGGACGAGGCGTAATGAAATACGATGCTGTGGTAAGTTGCTGCCGATTTCATCTTGTTTTTAATCATTAATCGTCACTTGTCTGTACACAAAGTCGAAATTGTGATTGAAAAGACGAAGGAGAAAAGACAAAAACTTCAGGTCACTTTTTAATGACCAAGAATGTCATCTCTTCAGGTCCGTCTTTTCGTTAATTTATTTTTCTCTGTCAAATTACGCAAAATAACAGGACAAAATATCGATATTTAACTTAGCAAAATAATAATTAATAACTAGAGAGGGACAAACCGCAGCTAAATAAAGAGAAGACGAAATTTAAGGAAATGGCACAATCAGCCACCATGATACGGTGCGGGTAATTCTGACTGCAACGAACACAGAAGATAACTCAGGACTGTAGCTTGCGGGTGACAATTCTCGCCCTCCCCTCTCCCCAGAAATTTTGCAATTGCTCATTTTGTATTCTTTATTCTTTTTTTATCGAATCGTAATAAGACCCTACATGCAATTCCGCATGATTTTGTTTGTTTGTTTTTTTTTTTTTTTAAATTAAGAGTCGTACAACTTCAATAATACTTAATTAGCATGAACAATTCATTCCCAATAAGGTACCGTTAGTCATACAGCGCGTGGAGCGAACCGTATCGTGGATATGGACAAGCTGAAATATAATTTCATTATTTCAATATTTATGCTGCGTTATCAAACTTTATGTTGTATCGTAAATACTTTTTTTATGTTTTAACACATACATGTTTATTAATGTACACCCTTTTTGTCTTTGGTAGACCCAATCAGTAAAAGAGACCGATAAAACAGTCAATATTTACCAAACAGGTTGTCTAAAGGCACTAGGACAGTGGATTAATGACAACGCCGTCGTGTTAGGTGGGATACTACTAGGCGTATTGATTCCACAGGTAAAGTAATAATTGTATCAAATTTTCACTTTTATTCTAACCAGTGATCCGCCACTATCATAACTGTTTAAAAACTAAGAGTAATTTTTTTGAGCTTATATATATATACAAAAAAGGAATTGGTATTGATTTAGAAAACAATTAACAGCAAGAAAGGTGTAAGATGTGGTTTTATTTTATGTTAATAGTAAAAATATTAGTTTATTAAAAATATTATTATTATAAATAAGTATATTTTAAAAATTTGGTTCATTGGTTTATAAACCAACCATTCATAGGTACACTCTGTATAGCTGCTTTATATAGGTTTATACAGAGTATCCGTGAATTTTTTTTATATCTGTACATCAATATACCGTTTTCAATTTTATAATTCTATAAATGAATGACTACCAACACAGCATGTTTTTTTCATTGTTTCAGACGTGAATGTTTTACTTACACATCCATGAACAAACTGTTTTAATTTTGATAATTCTATAAACGAATGACTACTTACACAGCCTGTTTTGTTAATTGTTTCAGGTGTTTGTGATGTGTTTGTCGCGATCTCTACGAGATCAAATTAAAATGCAGAAATCAAAATGGAAACGCTACAAACCAGACGACAGCGAAATGCTAGACAGGGGAAGGCCACAGCACAATGAAGGATACGACAAAGACTGACAATAGGGGGGAAACAAGAGAGAGAGAGAGAGAGAGAGAGAGAGAGAGAGAGAGAGAGAGAGAGAGAGCATTGAACATTAAAATGTGTGATATAACAGTTAAAAGTAATTTCAGGGATGGGATTATAGTTTGACGATGATCTTTCGGATCAGAAATTATTCACTTAGTTAATTGTGTTTAAATAGGTAATATTAAATATCATAAACATATCAGAACTTTGAAATGATTTTTAGTGTTGTAGACAACTAAGAAACAGTTTTTAACAATCAGTATGAACTGTATGAAGTGCATACTTTTTAATTGTGCCAAAAATAAAATATATTAGCTGTGTTACAAGAGACTTTGAGTTTGACTTGTATAACTATTTATGTAGAGAACATTTTGAAACTAACGACAAACCTACTAAAGAATACTGTATATGTTACAGTTACATGTAGCATCGAACACGGCACACCGTCATCTTAAAATTGGCAATTGCAAGCACACTAAGTTTGGTGATCCTGCATGAACAAGTGTCATAGCCTCGATCATGCAGAGAAAATGATGTAT
>JAUMGZ010191521.1:2261-13208 GCA_032359645.1 Pododesmus macrochisma | reverse complement strand
TACACACACGATAAAGTTATCACTTAACCTGCAAACTCATGTACGTCAATTACAAGCTGTTTATGCTACAGACACAAGACCTACTTTCTGGTTAAAAGAGCAATGCCTTCAGGAAAATATGAATAAATCTCGTCCGTTTGCAACTTTGTAGATAATTATTTGTTTTTGAGTAAGAAATACTACTAAATAGTTTTTTCTGGTGTCATACTATGTCGTAGTTATTCTGTTCTTGGTGTCTCAATATACTCTTGGTGTCCCAGTATACTATTGGTGTCTCAGTATACTCTTGGTGTCTCAGCATACTATTGGTGTCTCAGCATACTCTTGGTGTCTCAGTATACTCTTGTTGTCTCAGCATACTCTTGGTGTCCCTGATAATCTTTATGTCTCAGTAAACTCTTTAAGTCTCAGTATACTCTTGGTGTTTCAGTGTACTCTTTGTGTCTCAGTATACTCTTTGTGTCTCAGTATACTCTTGGTGTCTCAGCATACTCTTGGTGTATCAGTATACTCTTGGTGTATCAGTATACTCTTGGTGTCTCGGCATATTCTTGGTGTCTCAGTATACTCTTGGTGTATCAGTATACTCTTTGCGTCTCAGTTTACTCTTGGTGTCTCAGCATACGTTTGGTGTCTCAGTATACTCTTGGTGTCCTCAGTATACTCTTGTTGTCTCAGTATACTCTTGGTGTCCTAAGTATACTCTTGGTGTCTCAGTATACTCTTGGTGTCTCAGTATGCTCTTTGTGTCTCAGTACATTCTCTGTGTCTCAGTACATTCTTGGTGTCTCAGCAAACTCTTGGTGTCTCAGCATACTCTTTTTGGTGATTTTGGATCACATACTATGTTAATGTTCCTGTTATTACATATGTCCTGCCTGTGTTCCTGTCAAGGCGTACCTTGTAGCGTAATGTGTTTTATGTATGTTCAGGTTTCATGTTATGTCCAGCGTTTCTAGTGTCATAGTAAGTTGGGTGTGTATGTTCCTCATTAAAAAGTACGTTCTCTGTGTGAACTTCTTATGTCATAGTATGTTCTGCGTACGTTTCCGATGTCATATTTTGTCATACTGTAAATATAAATGTCGTTCTCCTATTGGTTATCTTGCCAGGCTACATACGGTTATATTCGTAATATTGACTTCGTACATACATATGCGTGCTATTTTGCACGGCGGGGGACGTTATTTCCATTAAAAAGGTGTACCGGAAGTCGTCTGCGTAAACAATGGCGACAAACAACAGTTAGACGAATCGCTTGGGCATTTTTACCTTGACGCGAGAAAATACTCTTTTTCCAAAGTTATCATGGCTTTGCAGTATGACAAATTCGTTATGGAGATCTTTGGCAGAGAACATCACAGGTACTGAGTACATGTGGGATACATAAGATCCTGACAGGTAACATAGTATAGTGTATACTGCCAAACACCTGTATAACTATAATGTCCTGTGGGTTCCTGGGGTCATACAGCACGTCTTTCATGTTTCTTGTGTCGTTGTTCCCCTTCCTTGTGTCGTATTACTAGTGTTTTGGCTCTAGGCATTCACAATGGCATACTTTGTTCTGTTTGTCCCTGATGATTATGATGGTAGTTCTGGAGTTCCTGGTTGAATTTTTCATTCTTTTTTCTGTGTTTATGCTATTTGCCTGATTATATAGGATGCGTGTGTTTGAATGTAGAATTTTTTTCTTTGTTCCTGCGCTGTTTTTTTTTTTATAATATTTGCACCGATTGCAAGTTCTATATTAACATATATACTGCAAAATGAATCTCTTAATGGTTGAATTGTTTACATCAAAACGGCTATTACATGTAGTGCATTTTCAATGCAACCTTTCTGACAAAGACGAAATGGTTTTCCTTATCTCGACTAAGTGATCTATTCTAAGATCTTCGTAAATCTTCTAATGCTAAATTTCTCTACGTAAATTCCTTCTCAGCTTTTCCAAGACATAACAGCATTAAATCAAAGTGAGAGCGTTTAAAGAATATGTTCGAATCAGTTGTCTAACGTGTGTTATACAGGTGCAACGTTGATAATACTCCTTGTACCACATGCTATGGTAGAATACCCTCCAATGATGCCTCCCTCTATTTTTGGGTACACCTGGACCGCGATTACATATCAATGTTATGTGGTGTTTCAATTTTTCTTTGATTTCTTGGGTTGAAATCTAAGAATCTGCGTTTTTTCTCTCCAATGTACAAGAAACTCAATTAAAGCAGAATCCTTTACATACGTAAAACGCACTTCCATAGGGCATGTTTCTAAGGTGCTTATGTAACCAAGGACTAGTGCTGCCATCTATGTTTTTGATGTGTTTTTTGTTTTTCCTTTCAAAGATTTGATCGATAGATGCACTCACAAGATCTTATCTATCGACTGTTTGGAGTCAAGTTAATAATGTTTCGCTTTGTAAACAACATAGAACATTCTGACCGAGTTTTTTTTTTTTTTAAATGTTGTTGTGTTATGTTAAAGAAAAAACAGTACTGCTACAATTAAAGCAATACCAATAACGTAATTCTGAAACATGCGTAAAAGGTATGTTCTTTACATGGATTTCAACATTGTGTAACAGAGTAAATATCTTAATACGTTGCAATTGCTTGTTTCATTGCTTGTTTCATTGCTACGTACTATCTAAATAACCAGTAAAGATTGTCCGATCAACATGCTATACACTATACGCATGGTCTATACTAAGTATAGATATCATTTACTTCGTCCATGCGTCACCAGTTATGATATCCTTCCCACGATAATAGTTTGATACATACTACTAGGTTTTGGCTGATTGGATAGAGAAATAAGCTTACAAACACGCGATGTCGTATTATCATTTTTACCAACGAAAAATGCTAAAGAAAACCGAAAATGGGAAGGATGTGAAAATCAAAAATTAGCAAATCTGACTCTTATTGTTGCAGTGTCTTTATTAGTATGTTTACATATACTGTAACATGTGTACATGTGTGTGCAACAATATTGTTTATAGGTACCGGGGCTCGTCTTTGACACGGGAATGAAAGTGAGTCAGACATGTTATACAAATTGGTCAGAAACACATAGCAACTAGGCTAGAAACACTTGTTATTATCCAATCTACAAACCATGCATTATGTATGTATGTTGTTCACGTCTGGTGTGTAGTACACCAAATTGATCTATTCTTCCGGAGTTATATCTTTGTAGTAACTTGTCTGGACGATGTATGCTCCTTTTTATGATTTCCGAGCCTCATTCATCAAATGTATTCATTCAAAAAGCGCACATTTATCCGCGAATGGCGATATTTAGGTACAAAAACTTAAGTCATTATATTGTGTAAATGTCTGACAGATTATCACAATACCTATGTCGTACAATGCATGTGAAATGTACAACTGGTGCCAGACATTCCTTTACATACGAGAGCAAATAGATTCTAAACTGTCAAGAAAACATCTTACGCACATCTTAAACATAAATAAATAGTTACTGCCGTACATTCGTTCTACACAATTTAATAAATAAATTGCCGTTAACATTAATTAAAGTTTTTTAAATATATAATTTAGAATAGTTAATTTTACATCCCGCATAAAAAAGAACCAAATGAGTTTTCTTCAGCACTAAGACGCCGAAATCATGCCGACATCATAGAGATCAACTAGGGCCATAGCGTAAAGCTTAAAACCTGTTGCATATTTTATTCATTAAATTAAACTTGTTAATTGTGTCCCAATTAAAATGTACTTAAATCCTGGCGTGATCTAGATAAAAAAAAGATATAGAATTTTTCCATGAATTTGTTACTCTAGAAAATGTGTGGTCTGGCACGGAGTTAAAACAAAACCAGTTGACGTTCGTTACCGTCTGCTGCGTAACCGCCCGCTACAAATAACTTGACACGTTAAAATGTCTTAGTAATGATTGACATGCACAGCTTAAAGGTGCAGTGAAGACCGTTTAATGATCTGTCTGTGTATAGCTGCACTTCACATGCACAGCGCATACTTATTCTACATACTCAGTGGTTGTTACACAGGAAGCTGGCATCACATGCATTATAGAGTTTTTATTCCCGATTTGTATCGAGATTTTGATAGCTTTCAACTATGGCATGTAACAGCAGCAACACTTACAAGAAAATACCATTTTACCTTTTTTCTCTTTACCAAACTTCCCAACAAAAATTATTGAAATCATGTTACTGTCATAGAGCCAAAACTCCGACCGAAAATAGTTCCTCACAAACTTCGAATTCGGATTTTCTCACCTAAACTATAATTACACTTGAAAAGGCAGTGTTAAAGCTATGTTATTCTTAAATATTGTTTTTTTATTTATTCTGTTTTGCTTACGGACATAAAATTGCTTCATGCAAGCCCACATATTACTTACTGAGAGAAAAGGGGCAATTCGACATATTTGAATTTGCTCTAAAGACGATGCAACACCACAAATCAGATCAGCACCTTTCTGTGTTGTTATACACGGTTAAACATAGATGAATCTGGAAGCTGTATAAGTATCTATAAAGATGACACCGTTCTGATCAACTTAAACGGATACCTTGTGAGAGTCTACCCGGTAGTTTATTTAAGGACACGTTTTCCCGTTTTTTTTAACATAACTTTAAAGTATCGTCTTCCTTTTTTTCTCATGGGTAAAATGGCGACTAAACGATTTCGGTTTAGCACCTGTTATACTTTGCGAGACGCACATCTGACTTATTGGTCTCGTTTCAACAGAGTGATGCACCCCCTGATACAATGAGATGGTTATGCGAGATATGTAATATTCATCGTTATACTTATAACATTTACACGCTTTATATACATCTTATGTGCATTAAAGCGAATCAATTTGATCAGCTGTGAAATAAACGTTCACATCTACATGATTTATGCCGTCGTTTATGTAGTTTTTATGCGTGTAATTGTGTCAATATGGAGCAATTCTAGCTAGTTTTTCAAAAGTTCATATTCCATGCAACAGTTCGTACGTGTTGAAGTAACGCTCGCTCGTCTGTGAGGTCTGGCCGCTAAGAACATTACTCTGAAAGTAGTGTTGTTACGGATCAATGGGAATTCGTCCTTTAATAATTAAACAGGAAAACTTGCCCCAGACAAGTAGGTCTATCCATGCAGACTCTTAATGTGCTTTAACTACTTAAAGTCTCGATTGAAAAAAAATTAGAATGAAAATACATATATAGATCAAAAATTTGAGTTCGATTCATCTTTCGTCTGTTATGCTAAACAGGAAAAGTGTCAATGTCAGTAGAAGATGTAGGTGGTTGCAAAATTCGAGCAACCGGAAGTGCGTTAAGTATGCCATATGATCAGGCTTTGATAATTGAAATTGTAGATCAATTTTGTAGTTTAGGAAACAGTTTTCATTGAAAACAGTACTTGAAATGAGTTTATTCCTAACACTTGGAATCTAGCTGTAATGCAACAGACACTTTTAACACGATATCAAATAAGCGTTTGTTCTATGAAATTCATGGTCCAATTCTTTTAAATCATGTGTTAAAAGGATGCTTTACTGTCACGGAATGTGTGTCTGCTTTGCACATTTCAGAATTGTAAAAAAAATAATTTAAATGAATGTCTTTGCTTAATTATGAAATCTATGCAGTTAATACAGGTTAAAACAATATTTTGTATGGTAATTCATTTAAAAAGTGATATGGTAAGACAATGACAGGACTGCATATGTCAAGTATAAACCACAACAATGAAAGTATGTACAAAAGTTGTTTTTGTTTATGTGACAAAAGAGATAATTCCGTGTCAAACTGTCTGTGGTTGAACCTTCATTGTCTTAACTTACCGATAATATCAGATAATGAGATATCATCATTTATTCTGAAATCTTCAACTCGATTTTTTGTTGTTTCATTGGGGTTTAACGTTCCTTTCAACATCTAAGGTCATATCGAGACGGCGCCTGCTTGTGACAGTGCGCACTGATGGCGACTTTATAGTGCTGTCTCACTGAAATATCACGCCGCAGACACATTGACGTCATACCTCTTCGACTCGAGGTCTTAAATTGTGTTTGTTAAAAGTGTGTATACGCTATCATCATATTAATCATATTGAACACTTAAATTCATATTATGATTGTGTCCACGACTAAATACAAAATTGTTGGGCTCTGACAATCATTGGGTCATTTTCGTACGCGCTGGATCGGAAAATAATAGTGTAA
Source organism: Pododesmus macrochisma (assembly GCA_032359645.1). NCBI lineage: Eukaryota > Metazoa > Mollusca > Bivalvia > Pectinida > Anomiidae > Pododesmus > Pododesmus macrochisma. Next base: position 6,998 of record JAUMGZ010191521.1, on the reverse strand, counting down.
TCGAGGTTAAACTGTGAAGAATAGAAATTATAATGTTCCATAGAATGAGAAGATTGAGAGCTTTGTCGAAGACATTAAATTGATATTCTTTTTTGTTCGCGATGTATACGGCGGGGATTCTTCTTTTTAAGCATTTATCATACTGGGCAGCACAAAAAGGAAAATTGTATGCATTGAGTGTAATATACCTCAATTACTTACACGACAAAGAACAAATCACTCGTTTTCTGTTCAAGGAGGTTGTCATCATGGGTGTGAATTCTTTAAACGAAGCCTATTAATTCCTAATACACACGTCCTGCCAAGCCTTGTCAAAGCGTCCACAACCCATCAACTGTGTTTTAATGTTTGTTTGTCAAATGCTTCACGGCATTTCTCTAAATACGGTTGTTTATTTAGATATGTGACCCGAGACTTATCCACCAGACTGAGAGTCCATGCTGATTCTCAGAATGTTGATATACTCCTTGTTCGTATAATCCTGTCCAGCGAGAAGACTCTCTCATGGGGACGAGGCATAACGTATACAATGTGTCATTAATATACATATGATTCAGCTTTCCTTGATATAATCTTGAGAGTTTATAAAGTCACTGGCTCTCTACTACGCAAAATGATCAATTTCGTTTTCCCACAATTCTTTGAATAAGATTATGACAATATTCTAAAAGTTATAATTTTTACTCCGTGTCTGAAGACTGAACATAATATAAGATTTTATTTCTGAAATTTGTTATGAAATTAGCTTTTGTTAATATTGCGCGTTTTGGACTAGAAGTAGCTAAAAGGACAATGGCATTATCGGTACACCATTTTTATTCTCTAGCCGTGTTGGGTTATTGTCATATATTTCGTGTTTCGTGTTAAGAAAATACTCAAACCACTAATTTTGAAACAATTAAACGTTAATTGTTATTGTCATTATTTGATTATGGTTTCAACTAGAGAACAGTTTACTGGTACTCACTATAACAAAGTTACGAAAAAAACTGAATAGACATATCTTGCTTTCAAATAAATTGAAATCTTGACACTGTTGAAATGCTAAAATAAATTGAACGTTTGCGCACACTTTAAGATAGTTCCAGACAAAACATCCGAAACAAAAATACCCCAAAGACAAGGAGATTTAATTAGGTTGCTATTGCATGTATTGGTAAAAGTATATAACTTGTATATAGCAGACGTCAACAGTATATATAATCATCATTGAGGTATACTGAGCAGACGATCGACATAGCGCGTGCAGAGCGCGCGAAGCGCAGAAGACATAAACAAATGTCATAATAAAATCCTCTAAAGTCTTCATTGGTAATCCAAGTTAAGATTCCAATCGGTGGTTTCTGGCACAAACGAAATTTGACGTCATGCAAACGCAACTATAAACAGGTCATTCGCGTGCAACTCTTAAAATATGCTATGGAATACTTTGAAAACGTTCACAACAAAATAAGAATAGATTGTTCTCTGACTACCAGTCCTGTTCTTGTGTCTTCTTGTTGAAAGTTTTGGACATCTGAGTACATGCCTCACAGAGGTTGTATTTAGATATATTGCCAATTAAACAGGCGAGCCTAGATCGTTTTATTCTAAATTGTCTCGAAGCAATGGTCCTTACATTTACGGGTTTGGTAGAGCGGTTTGCTGTCTTGTTACAAGTTAAACATCACAATTGGCCATAATTTGACTGGAAAAGCCATGGTTAGTTGTTCCGTTGAGTTAGCCGTGCTCAAACTATGTTTTTGGTGGTATTTTCCCTTCCTTCTGTCTCTCTCTCTCTCTTCCTGTTTTGTTGTCTTTGGACATCTTTCTGATTAAAGCATTTGAAGTGTTTTTAGGTTACGTCAACAAAGCTTACACCTGGCGTCCGTTGCACGAACAAGAGTTTCGCATCGTTTTGTTTTGTGTGATTTTTGAATTTTGCATATATAACCTCTGACTCCTATTTTGGCCTGAAGCTGTACTGCAAGAACAGCCAGGTGACTAGAGAGACAATGTATTGTCACATAACATCACAAGTCGACGTGATGTGTACAAAATTTAAGTCTTATAGGTTTGGTTTCTAAATCTTTTGTTCATTTCTACAGAAACTCAATGATTTAACAAAACATGTCGTCCCCGAAGGCCAATACTTGTCAAGGTTTTATTCACAAGTAAAATTTTTTTGCATTGAAATCAGCTGACGCGGTATTAACATTAGAAAGTCGACCTGGACTACCCCGTTCATACTAGAAATCTTCTGATGGGGAAAATTAAACTGATAAAAAACATACATCTTCTGTCAGGGCAAACAATGCTTTCAGGCGAGATGAGATACGTGATACCACAGAGAGGACACCTGTCGTGGGAAGAAATACACTGAAACCACCACAATAAACGTTATCAGGAATTTGAAATTCATTAGGTAATTGTTTAAATTGACACAATTAATCTGTGAGTGCGTGTTTGGTAACAGTATGCTTTGTAGTATACACTACGCTGTGCTTCCTTAAATACGTTTTTCGTTGATGTATCGCTACGATGTCTTTAGGTCAAGTCTGTGGTCGTGAACAATCTCCATTACTATGCTGACAGTGCGATCGTATCACTTCAAATTAAATACAAGTCATTGATACCACAAAAGGCAATTCTTGAAATTTGTCATTTTTACGACACCTATTTTCTCATTGTGCTCTCGGAACATCGTAATTTAGCCACCGATGGACGGTAAAAATGTTTACTCTAATGACGTAGACACGATGACGGCGGCAGGGTACACCCCTTTTACGACATGTCGTAATTTGTTTTTGTCCAGTTTCACAGTAAATGACCTAACATTAACGCATTCACGATCACACTCGGCCTGATGATAGATTTACAATGACATAGATTTTAAAGTTGGTCATTAAAAATTTAAAGGTTGACAGTCACGTCAGTGAGGGACATTGTCGTAGTTTATCAGATTTGATGAGTTTTATCTTACTTTGATATCTGACTTATCTGTATTCTGACACACTGACATAATATCTTAGCCTTTATCATGTGTTGTTTTGTGGTGAAACACATTTTAGTTACTTTAAAACCAAGTACTATTTAGGACAATAAGAAATTACCCATTTAAACCTGTAAAACCGCCAGACAGTGACACTTTTGTAAACAACTTCGCCTGTTGATAGTCTTGGTGTATACTTTGAAGTTTATAGTGTAATAGTGGTTTTAAATTAAGGCGGTGAATGTATTTATGATTACGCTAACGGTTTGCAAAATTCCGGGTTAGTTCTGACGCCGAGATTGTACCCTTCTTAACACATAGACATAACGCCTTTTTTATTTTTTTCTTTCATTCTTTATTCAGGGTAGCAAAACCAAGCAGATTTGCAAAATATTTTTTACGCGAATAAAGCTTTATTTTATTTTCATATTCCAACAGCCGCGAACATCTTTTGCAACTATAAAGTGTTTAGCTATTGATAAAGCGGCATACCCTATCAGTATTGTGAGTTTTTGTTCGGCATATGTAACTATAAGTCTAGCTTTTTGGTTATGTGCACTTTCATAGACCTCTGCTCGTAAATAAAACTGCTATCACTTTCTAAAAAAGCAATAAAATAAATTCACAATTTTAACCCAAAAAAGTGAAGCATACTTCTTATCGGAATCTTGAATAATTTGCATTTTTATAAAGCTATTTTAAAGGACAAATCACCGGCGTTTAAAGTTGCAGAAAGATTTATAGTGAAGATGCATTCACAAATTGTATCTCAATTCCCTATTTTATGGCTGCACGGTTGTAAACCCGTCCACATTGTGACTTATAACCATTTTCACGTTGATGATTGCACCGTATCAGGTGACGCATGATTACCCAAACTGAGATATTAAACAACAAATTGAATGTCAAAATAATTTCACGGCATCTACCATTGTCCTGCGGTACGTACAAAATGCATAGCGCAGATGACAAAGCATCGTGTTGCAGGGAATTAAGATTGGAGTTCTAACATTATAGTGGTTTTCTGTATAATCATAATGCTTAAATTTTGAAATCGGATATTTATTGAAAGTTAAATGTATAATACTTATGTTTCAAACTGGTGTATTTTTTTCAGATAAACTGTTATTTTTAGGGCAATGTGATCAATTTTCTGAATTTCAAGTTAATAGTTAAACGCTCTTTGCATGAAATATACTTTATACGTGACACACTGAACCATTTCCTTTCCTTTGATACATATTATATATATATATATATAATCTTAGTATTCATCATGCAGAAAGAGTATTAAGAAATTGGAAATAGAATGAAAACCTTTAAAAGACGTTTAGAGTGTATTCAAAGGTGCTTCAGAATCCGATACAAAAATATCTTAATATTAATCACATAACGAAGACCTGATATGACCGAAGTTCCCTTCGTCTTAAAAATCAACAATTTGACAAATTCTCTGTTATCGCTATTTTCGCTGTTTCCCGTAACTGTGACATTTCTCTGTTTTCCAATTGTGAGACACTTGTTGTCGTTTATTGTTTCTAATGACTATGAAGTTTCACCCGTTTTGTTTCCTTTCGTTTCCAATAACTGTGTTTATGCATTTATCAATGCTCGACCGTTTTCAGATTTAAAGGGTTAGAAGAATTTTTTTAAACATATATAAGACATTTCAAATTAGATCATAACAGGATATGTTTTTATACTTTCAGAGAAATTTATACGAGAGTTGCATAGCTATGACTTCACAATTCCATCGAGAGTGTCCA
>JAUMGZ010191510.1:0-13210 GCA_032359645.1 Pododesmus macrochisma | reverse complement strand
AGAGTTTTGGTTCCTTCCTCTTATAAATATCACATTTATCGGAGGCATGATTCAGGTTGCATTTTTTGTATTGTAGTGTATAGTAGTGTATAGAAGTGTATTGTAATGTACTGTAATATATTATAGTTTAAAGTAGTGTATTGTAGTGTATAGTAGTGTATTGTAGTATATAGTAGTGTATAGTTGTGTATTGTAGTGCATAGTAGTGTATTGTAGTATATAGTAGTGTATAGTTGTGTATTGTAGTGTATTGTAGTGTATAGTTGTGTATTGTAGTGTATTGTAGTGTATAGTATTGTATAGTAGTGTATAGTAGTGTATTGTAATGTATTATAGTTTAAAGTAGTGTATTGTAGTGTATAGTAGTATATTGTAGTATATAGTAGTGTATATTAGTGTACAGTAGTGTATAGTAGTGTATAGTAGAGTATTGTAGTGTATTGTTGTGTAAAGTAGTGTATAGTTGAGTATTGTAGTGTATACTAGTATATTGTAGTGTATTGTAGCGTATTTTTGTGTATATTAGAGTATTGTAGTGTATTTTTGTGCATAGTAATGTATAGTGGTGTATTGTAGTGTTTTGTAGTGTATTGTAGTGTTTTGTAGTGTATTGTAGTGTTTAGTAGTATATAGTATTGTATAGTAGAGCATAGTGTTGTATAAAATGGAATAGTAGTGTATTGTAGTGTATTGTAGTGCATTGTAGTGTACAGTAATGTATTTTAGTGTATTCTAGTGTATTCTAGTGAATAATAGTGTATTGTAGTGTACCGAATTGTATTGAAGTGCATAGTAGTGTATAATAATAAGATTAAGCATCGTAGTGTATAATAATGTATTGTAGTGTATAGTGGTGTATTGTAGTGTATAGTAGTATATTGTAGTGCATTGTAGTGTATTGTAGTGTATAGTAGTGTATGTTTGTGTATAATAGTGTATTGTAGTGTATAGTGGTATAGTGTAGTGTATAATAGTATATTGTAGTGTATTGTTGTGTATTGTAGTGTATAGTAGTGTAAAGTTGTGTATTGTAGTGTATAGTAGTACATTGTAGTGTATTATAGATTATTGTAGTGTAAAGTAATGTATAGAACTGTATAGTAGAGCATAGTGTTGTATAAAATTGTATAGTAGTGTATTGTAGTGTATTGTAGTGCATTGTACTGTACAGTGGTGTATTATAGTATATATTAGTGTATAGTAATGAAATCGTACATCTTAGTGAATAATAGTGTATAGTAGTGTATTGTAGTGCATAGTAGTATATAGTAGTGTATTGCAATGTGTTTTTGGTGTAAAATAGTGTACTATATTATTGAATAGTAGTGTATAGTAGTGTATTGTAGTGTATAGTAGTGTAGTGTATAGTAGTATATTGTAGTGTATATAAGTGTATTGTAGTGTATTGTTGAGTATAGTTGTGTATAGTTGTGAATAATAGTATATAGTAGTGTATTGATTATATATTAGTGTATTGTTTATATGTTAGTGTATTATAGTGTAAAGTAGTGTATAGTAGTTTATAGTAGTGTAGTGAATAGTAGTGTATAGAAGTGTAAATTAGTGTTTAGTAGTGTATTGATTATATATTAGTGTATTGTAGTGTATAGTAGTGTATAGTAGAGTATTGTAGTGTATTGAGGTGTATAGTGGTGTATTGTTTGTGTAAAGTAGTGTATTGTAGTGTATAGTAGTGTATAGTAGAGTATTGTAGTGTATTGTAGTGTATAGTGGTGTATTGTTGTGTAAAGTAGTGTATTGTAGTGTATAGTAGTGTATAGTAGAGTATTGTAGTGTATTGTAGTGTATTGTTGTGTATAGTAGTTTATAGTAATGTATTGTAGTGTATAGTAATGTATTGTAGTGTATAGTAGTGTATTGTAGTGTATTGATGTGTATAGTAGTGTATAGTAGTGCATTGTAGTGTATAGTAGTGTATTGTTGTTTAGTGTTGTGTAAAGTAGTGTACAGTAGTGTATTGTAGAGTATATTAGTGTAGTAAATAGTAGTGAATTGTAGTGTATAGTTGTGTATAGTAGTGTATTGCAATATGTTTAAGAGTAAAGTAGTGTATTATATTAGCGTATAGTAGTGTATTGTAGTGTATAGATGTGTAGTGTTTAGTAGTGTATAGTAGTGTATTGTTGTGTATTGATTTAATTTTCCAGCATGATTGTGTAAAATATTGTATACTAGTGTATAGTAGTGTATTGTGGTGTATTGTGGTGTATTGATTTTTGTTCCTGCATGATTGTGTATAGTATTGTATAGTAGTGTATAGTTGTGTAGTAAATAGTAGTGAATTGTAGTGTATAGTAGTATATAGTAGTGTATTGCAATGTGTTTTAGAGTAAAGTAGTGTATTATATTAGTTTGTTTGTTTGTTTGTTTCATTGGGGTTTAACGTCCCTTTCAACATCTATGGTCATATCGAGACGGTGTCTGCTTGTGACAGTGCCCACTGATGGCGACTATATAGTGCTCTCTCACTGAAATATTACGCCGCAGACACATTGACGTGATACCTCACTCGGTTACAGTATACTGGCACCGAGCCAACCAGTCCTCCTCCAACCCATTATTGCTACGTGTTTAGCAGGGAGCGAGGAGAGTGCCCAAACTTAACGCCTTGGGTTGTGACGCCACCGGGATTCGATCCAGCGAACCGGATTACTCACCAGTGTACCAGCTGCGAGGCCAACACGTTAGCCCTCACAGCCATCGCTGCTGGTGTATTATATTAGTGTATAGTAGTGTAAAGTAGTGTAGTGTTCAGTAGTGTATAGTAGTGTATTGTTGTGTATTGATTTTATTTTCCAGCATGATTGTGTAAAATATTGTATACTAGTGTATAGTAGTGTATAGTAGTGTATAGTAGTGTAGTAAATAGTAGTGAGTTGTTGTGTATAGTAGTGTATTGTGGTGTATTGATTTTATTTTCCTGCATGTTTGTGTACAGTAATGTATAGTAGGGTGTATAGTAATGTAGTGAATAGTAGTGTATTGAAGTGTATAGCAGTGTATAGTAGTGTATAGTAGTGTATAGTTGTGAATAATAGTATATAGTAGTGTATTGATTATATATTAGTGTATTGATTATATGTTTAGTGTATTATAGTGTTATGTAGTGTATAGTAGTGTATAGTAGTGTGGTGAATAGTAGTGTATAGAAGTGTATATTAGTGTATAGTAATGAATTGATTATATATTTGTGTATTGTAGTGTATTGTAGTGTATAGTGGTGTATTGTTGTGTATTGTAATTTTGTAGTGTATAGTAGTTTATTGTTGTGTATTGTAGTGTATAGTAGTGTAAAGAAGTGTACTGTAATATTTTATAGTGTGTTGTAGTGTATTGTAGTGCATTGTAGTGTATAGTAGTGTATTGTAATGCACTGCAATGTATTATAGTTTAAAGTAGTGTAGTGTAGTGTAGTGTACTGTTTTGTAGTGTATTGTAGTGTATATTAGTGTATAGTTGTGTCTTGCAGTGTATTGTAGTGTATAGTAGTATATTGTAGTGTATAGTAGTGTATTGTAGTGTATAGTAGTGTATAGTTGTGTACAGTAGTGCATAGTAGTGTATATTAGTGTATAATACTGTAAAGTAGTGCATAGTAGTGTATTGTAGTGTATTGTATTGTATTGTAGAGTATAATAGTATATAGTAGTCTATAGTAGTGTATAGTTGTGTATTGTTGTGTACTGTTGTGTAAAGTAATGCATAGTAGAGTATAGTAGTGTATTGTAGTGTGTATAGTTGTGTATTGTTGTGTAAAGTAATGCATATTAGTGTATAGTAGAGTATTGCAGTGTATAGTAGTGTATAGTAATGTATTGTAGTGTATAGTAGTTTATTGTTGTGTATAGTAACGAATAGTAGTATATAGTAGTGTATTGCAGTGTATTGTAGTTAAAGTAGTGTATAGTAGAGTATTGCAGTGTATTATAGTGTATAGTAATGTATTGTAGTGTTTAGTAGTGTATTGTTGTGTATAGTAGTGAATAGTAGTGTATAGTAGTTTAAAGTAGTGTGTATTGTAGTGTAAAGTAGTGTATTGTTGTGTATAGTAAATATAATAGTGTATAGAAGTGTTAAGTAGTTTATATTGTAGTATATTGTAGTGTATTGTAGTGTATATTAGTGTAAGCAGTATATTGTAGTGTATAGTAGTGTATAGTAGTGTATTATAGTTTTAAATACTGTATGGTAGTGTATAGTGTTGTATTGAAGTATATTGTAGTATATGGTAGTGAATTGTAGTGTATAGGAGTGTATTGTTGAGTATGGTATTGCATAGTAGTGCATAGTAATGTATAGTAGTGTATAGAAGTGCATTGTAATGTATTATAGTTTAAAGTAGTTAATAGTAGTGTATTGTAGTGTATAATAGCGTGTGTATTGTAGTTTATAGTATTGTATTGTTGTGTATTATTGTGTAGTGTAGTATTTTGTAGTGTATTGTAGTGTATTATAGTGTATATTAATGTGAGCAGTGTAGTGTAGTGTATTGTAGTGTAGCATATTGTAATGTATAGTAGTGTATAGTAATGTATCGTAGTGTAGAGTAGTGCATTGTATGGTGTATAGAAGTGCATTGTAATGTATAGTAGTGTATAGTAGTGTATCGTAATGTATAGTAGTGTATAGAAGTGCATTGTAATGTATTATAGATTAAAGTAGTTAATTGTAGTGTATTGTAGTGTAAATAAGAATAGGCAGTGTATTGTTTTGATTGCAAAGTTTGGTAGTGTAGTGTAGTGTATTGTAGTGTATAGTAGTGTATTGTAGTGTATAGTCGTGTATATTATTTTTTTTGTATTGTTTGGTAGTGAATAGTAGTGTAAAGTAGTGTATATTGCAATGTAAAGTAGTGTGTTGTTGTGTATAGTAGTTTATATTAGTGTATAATAGTAAATAGTAGTTTATTTAGTGTATAGCAGTGTATAGTGTGGTGTATTGTAGTGTATAGCAGTGTATAGTAGTATATTGTTTTTTATAGTAGTGTATATTAGTATATTGAAATGTATTGTATTGTATTGTAGTGTTTTGTAGTGTAAAGTAGTGTATTGTGGTTTACTGTGGTGTATTGCAGTGTATTGCAGTGTATAGTAGTGTATAATAGTGAAGTGTAGTGTATTGAAGTGTATTGTAGTCTATTGTAGTGTGTTTTAGTATATAATAGTCTATAGTAGTGTATAGTAGTGTATATTAGTGTATAGCAGTTCATAGTAGTGTGTATTGTAGTGTATAGTAGTGTATAGTAGTGTATCGTTATGTGTGGTATTGCATAGTAGTTTATAGTAGTGTATTGTATTGTATTGTAGTGTATAGTTGTGTATACTAGTGTATAATAGCGTATTGTTGTGTATTGTAGTGAATTGTAGTGTATATTAGTGTAAGCAGTATATTGTAGTGCATAGTAGTGTATTGTAGTGTATTATAGTTTTAAATACTGTATTGTAGTGTTGGTGTTGTATTGAAGTATATTGTAGTATATGGTAGTGTATTGTAGTGTATAGTAGTGTATTGTTGTGTATGGTATTGCATAGTAGTTTATAGTAGTGTATTGTTGTGTCTTGTAGTGTATTGTAGTGAATTGTAGTGTATAGTAGTGTATTGTAGTGTAGTGTAGTGAATTGTAGTGTATAGTAGTGTATTGTAGTGTAGTGTAGAGTATAGTAGTGTATTGCAGTGTTTTGTAGTTATATAGTGTAAAGTTGTGTAAAGTAGTGTAGTGTAGTGTAGTGTAGTGTATAGTAGTGTATTGTAGTGTTTTGTAGTTATATAGTGTAAAGTTGTGTAAAGTAGTGTAGTGTAGTGTATAGTAGTGTAATGTAGTGTTTTGTAGTTATATAGTGTAAAGTTGTGTAAAGTAGTGTAGTGTATTGTATAGTAGTGTATTGTAGTGTATTGTAGAGTATATTAGTGTATTGCAGTGTTTTGTAGTTATATAGTGTAAAGTTGTGTAAAGTAGAGTAGTGTATTGAATAGTAGTGTATTGTTTTGTATTATAGTGTATAATAGTGTGTTGTTGTGTATAGTAGTGTATATTAGTGTATAGCAGTTTATAGTAGTTTTTATTGTAGTGTAAAGTAGTGTATAGTAGTGTATTGTATTATATCGTAGTGTAAAATAGTGTGAATTGTAGTGTTAAGTGGTTTATATTAGTGTATTGTAGTTTATAGTATTATATTGTTGTGTATTGTTGTGTATTGTTGTGTAGTGTATTATAATGTAGTGTATTGTAGTGTATTGTAGTGTATTATAGTGTATATTAATGTAAGCAGTGTAGTGTAGTGTAGTGTATTGTAGTGTAGCGTATTGTAATGTATAGTAGTGTATAGTAGTGTATCGTAATGTATAGTAGTGTATAGAAGTGCATTGTAATGTATTGTAGTGTAAAGTAGTGTATCGTAATGTTTAGTAGTGTATAGAAGTGCATTATAATGTATTATAGTTTAAAGTAGTTAATTGTAGTGTATTGTAGAGTAAATAAGTGTAAGCAGTGTATTGTAGTGTATTGCAAAGTATTGTAGCGTAGTGTAGTGTATTGTAGTGTATTGTAGTGTATTGTAGTGTATAGTAGTGTATATTACTTTGTTGTAGTGTTTAGTAGTGAATAGTAGTGTAAAGTAGTGTATATTGCAATGTAAAGTAGTGTATTGTTGTGTATAGTAGTTTATATTAGTGTTTAATAGTGAATAGTAGTTAATTTAGTGTATATTAGTGTATAGTAGTATATTGAAGTGTATTGTATTGTTTTGTAGTGTTTTGTAGTGTAAAGTAGTGTATTGTGGTTTACTGTGGTGTATTGCAGTGTATAGTAGTGTATAAAAGTGAAGTGTATTATATTGTAGTGTATTGCAGTATATTGTAGTGTATATTGTTGTGTATTGTAGTGTGTATTGTTGTGTATTGTAGTGTATGGTAGTGTATTGCAGTATATTGTAGTGTATAGTAGTGTATAGTAGTGTACTGTTGTGTATTATAGTGTATAGTAGTGTAAAGTAGTGTATAGTAGTATACAGTTGTGTATTGTAGTGTATAGTAGTATATTGAAGTGTATTGTAGCGTATTGTAGTGTATACTAGAACTTGACAAATACATATAAAAAAAGGTGTATATCATGACTCCAGTCTGTTATAATAGTTAGACAATTAAACGCAGGATTTGATAAATGTAAAGACTAAAATGTTACCATTTCCAACGTATTCCTGTTAACATTTCCGAACAACTCTTGGGATCATTTTTGACTGATTGACTGAATAAAACTTATTCTAATGTGAACTAAAAATTAAAGTGACTGAATATTATTAATTGGTCCGTCTAAAATTATTCAGTACATGTATTTGATATTTATGCAGATAGCATTTTCGGCTCCGGTTCATTGACAAAATCTGTTAATATTGTTCCTGTTCACATAATTAAACCTTTCAACCTTCTGAATTTAATGTTTCGTTTACAGACAGGTGTTTCGTCAGTGAACGCAAGACATATCCCGCATCACACATACGCAATTGCAGGGCCTATTGGAAATGTGATCCTGTTTTACATAGGTCTGAAGGAAGGTGCTGTGATATGAGAATGAGGTACGATGCCCTCTATGGAAAGTGTGTCGATGACCCTGATTGTTTAGACACTTGTCCGCCTGATGAAGCTATGCATAACAAGAAGTATGCATGTAAAACACGCCCAAGTAGATATCGAAAGGACCAATATCAGATGTTCATTCGAGGGTTGGATATATGGATTGACATGCCATGCCCATCAGGGCTTAATTATGATGTTGCTGATTGTGAATGTTCAAAGCTAATACCTAAAGTCCAGGAAGGCAAGTTCATTATATCTATTAATGTTACTAATAGAAAAATAGCAATAATAACTGCGAGTGCAACTGAGAACTGATTTTGACAATGTAAATGTGTGTTACTGAACTTTTTCAAAGTAGAAGGATGTCTGCCCTTTTGGTTCCTAGTTTTGCAAATCTAGGTCTATTCTAGGTTCATTTTCTCTTAAGCGTTCATTTACGGTCATTGTTTTGTTTCTGGAATTGGAATTTTGGACGAGGTTCTCCAGACCATTTGTTTTCGCCACTTTTTGATATATCTATTTCTGGTCCGTGTCTGCATTGTTTTGTATGTTTAAAGGTATTTAGATCAAATACAATATGATACAACTTCTTGATAATTCATATTTCAAAACAGGTTTTGTTTTTAAATTAAGAAAAGATATGACAATTGAAATCTTTAAAAACAAAATGTCTTGGGCCAATGTATCGTGTGCTTTACTTTTTACAGCTGCATGTTCCCGAAACATTGGACTTCAAATGCATGTATTGGTCTCTATCTTGAGCAAGAAAACTATTGTTAAAATTCATCAATGCAGAATGTGATAGAACAGCCAAATGCATTATCTTAGATGTACAATTCACTTAAGCATGACGAAATAAGATAAACAGAACAAACGCAATTGACTAACAAACAATAGCATCGTCAAAAAGTCACCGTAGATTGATCATAGCTGTGTGTACATTTCTGGTTGACATTCACAGTTTATGTGTTATTTTTACAGAACAATGTAAGCCAGATGTATTATTGCCTTTTGACGAGGATTTAAATGACAAATCAGGGAACGGCATCCGTATTCAAAACGATGGAGTAGAACTTGGTCCTAATGGCACTGCCTATTTTGACGGAAAAAAGTCTACACTCTTCATTTCGCCATTTTCAAATGTATCGTATGACAAATTAATCATACGAATACGATTTAAGGGTGACCAGGAAATTTCATCTCTGTCCGCTATTGTCAGTAACAGTGACTGTTGCCATGACAGTCCCACGTTCTTGATGGTTCTTGGTTGGAAATCGATTCATTATATGGTGGCTTGTCAAGAGAACGAGGCTAAGCCCCAGTATACAGTTTCAACGTTCTACATGCCTCTTAATGTAAGTAGTCTAGTATGACGGTAGTGGTCAATACCTAAAGTCTCAGGTGACCTATTGCCATCGCCTTTTGTCCGTCGTTCGTCGTGCGTCCGTAAACAATTCACATTTTCGACTTCTTCTCCTGAACCACTGAACCGATTTTATTAACTTGGTAGGAAGTATCCCTAGGGCAGGGATTCAGATTTGTTAAATTAAAGGGGCTCGGCCCCCAGAGACACCACCAGGGGCAAAAAGGGGTGATTGACAAAATTTCAAAAAATCTTCTAATAAACTAGAAGGCCTAGAGCTTAATGCCTTAGAATGTAGTAACGTTAGGGCATCGAGAACCAAAATTGGTCAAGGCATGACCCTGGGGTCAAACATATGTTACGCGTTTTGGGATCAAAGTTTAACGCAAAAGCAAATATGTTGACTTTTCACATTTTTGACTTCTGCTCCTAAACAACTGGACCAATTCTATCTAATATTGGTAGAAAGTATCCCTAGGGGAAAGGGGTACATATTTGTTCAAATGAAGCATTTGCTATTTATTAGCTTCCTCAAATATTGTCATCTGGATTTATGGTTTCGCCAAATTTATCTTAGAGTTTTTTCATGTCCGTCCGTTGATAAAGGATATGCCGAGTAGTTTATGCTATAAGTCGATCAGACTTAACGGTTCTATCATTTTAATGTTATATTTTGTTTTCTCAATGGGTTTTTATTTATTCTGAAATAGTCTATAATTTTGTCACGTCCGTCCGTAGATTGTGATATTTGAAGGGCAGCAGTCTTTTGAGCTTTTTAATTATTTTTGATTACATCAGGTTTTCGAATGGAATGAAGTTCATTTTATTCACGACGATAATTATCTGGAAGGCAGTGTTTCCATAGCAAAGAAAGATAAGGAAACAGTTTCAGATAGGACAGTTGCACAAGGTATGTATATCTACATGTATTAGACTCAAGTTTACTTCAGAGTGTTTGATAGCGTTTAAGAGATCTTCCCAATACCAAATAACTGATATACATTTAATCGTTTGGGTACAAATGATGCATATGCTCGTTTAGTTGATGATTTTGGTTTTGACCGGGTTGCCAGAAACCATTTCCTTTTGAACCCAAATAATATATTTATTTAGCTCATGATCTTTCTAAATTAAAGGTTTCGTGACGTTCGTTGGTATGTCTCATGTGTTTGTCCTGTTATGACAATATATATATAGTAATAATATATTTTCGCACTTTCTAAGTTGGACTTAGTAAACTCGGTTTAAGTCGGTACTTAGTCATTAGATTCTTCGTCGTTCTATGCTTCTCGACATTAATAGATATCATGGCATTGCTATAATTTCAACCAACTTTAAAAATTTGTCTTTGGTTTAACTCAATTTTATTTAGCAATATCATTAACATTAATAATTAGGATTATATAAGTTTGTCATTTGTAACACGCTATTGTTATAATAAACTTGATCATGTTATACATATATCTTAAAAAAAATGTTAAGATTTAACCGATTCGTTTAGTAGGTCTGTACAACGAATTTGCATTTTCGGAGGATTTGCGTGGTCACAGTGCAACATGTAACATATGTGGTCATAGTACAGCATATCACACATGTTATTCTCATTTGTATGTATCTATTGATATTTACAGAAATAACTGTGTAAATCATTCACATGTATTTTAGGATGATTATGTTTTCAACTAAAATGCACTGTTTATTGCAAGGTCACATTAAGCGAGGCCAAGCTGGAATACATATAGGAATAGCCAAAGGATTTCCAAAATTTAAAGGCCTTATTGATGAGGTAAGTATAGAAACAAATGGGAAACAACCATTTTCCTGAGCAGTATCTCACTCCATTCATTGAACGTTTTAAATTTGTGTTGGTTTTACGCCAATTGTAAAATGTCCGTATCAGTTTGCCCGTTCATTCTGTTGGTCAACTCACTCAGTAAGCTGTTGTTGTTTATCAAAAAAAGTTATTCTGTTGATTCTATCTATTCCTGTTTCATACTTTTACACTTAGGTTCGTATACAGTTTTAGAATGGGTGGAACCTTTCCTTGCGTTGATTATATTGGTGTAATTATTTTGTTTTACATAAAACATGTGCTGTTTATTAACTTTCTATATAGTTTATTCTTTTAGCATCATTTTTAATGTTGGACTTCTGAAAATAGCATGTTGCTTCTAACAACATGTCAAGCTAAACGATGCTTAAATCAATTTTTGATTGAACTGAACTTCATAGTTGTGTTGCATACCCGTACCACATACCCGTACCACATAACCAGTCATGAATACATTGTGGACCTTAGAGGATACAGTGCCATACTTACCCGAGTTCTAAGTTTTTCCAACTGACATTATGTCTCTGTTTATTGTGCATTAGTCACTTAGTCCGCCTGTCTGGTTTTATTTTATTTTATAAAATTATTAATATTATCACGTCATATTAACGTTATTTCTGCTGATGAGGGCTGGGTTGTCGGAAACATCTGAACAGAAGAATAAGTTTAAGCATTCCAGTTTTGACTGCGCGTTCATCTATATTGTTAACAAGGCCATTGTATATTATTGCTGGGATGTGGGTTTTGTCCTTTGATAGCATCGTCCCTTTACTTGTTGTTTCTTAATCAATATTTCCGTTTGATGTCAAAAAGGTACGTTTAAATGATTTGTAGAATATACGTCATGCAAAATGTGGAATTCAATAGATGCAGGGTAGATGCATGCAAGTTTAATGTGTGGATATTCAATTAAATGCGGCATTAGGGTCTGTCTGTTTAGTTGCCTAAATTAAAGGGATATATCAAAAGGGAGCATTTTAAAGACTTCAAATTTTATAATAGGTCTTGACTATAGCTGTTTCTAAAGTAAGAGACTTACAATATATGACTTAATCAGTATAAAAAGAATGAAAATACTTTGTAGTTCACAATAAGTATTTGTTTTTGTTTTAGATTGCAATTTACACGAAGTGTCGCCCAGCCTACCTTGATAAACCTCAACTGTAACATGAAAGTGTGCTGACTTCATTACATAGTCTATATATGCTTCTGAAAACCGCTTACATTATCTATATAATACATATATTTAAACCTCGGCTACGTGTCATTGGCAATCTACATGTAGTAAATTTCAAATACAAATTGTACTTTGTACAATCTCAACATTATAAATATAATATATTGTCAGTATTGAATTTAGTCTTACACGGGGAACTCTATGGTGAATTACCTATTACTGACAATCTACAGTTTTATATAAATAACATGTAATTGACAATCTTACAATAATTTACTTATTGTTGACAATATCAAATCAATCAATTTTAACTTTGACCTTCACTTTTTATCTTGACAATCTTACATAAATAAGCCTTACTTTGGACTTGACAATCTTACATAAATAAGCCTTTCTTTGGACTTGCCAATCTTACCTTAATAAGCCTTACTTTGACCTTGAAAATCTTACATTAATAAGCCTTACTTTGACCTTCACAGTCTTGCATTAATAAGCCTCACTTTGACCTTCACAATCTTACATTAATAAGCCTTACTTTGGACTTGACAATCTTACATAAATAAGCCTTACTTTGAACTTCACAGTCTTGCATTTAAAAGGCTTACTTTGACCTTGACAATCCTACATAAATAAGCCTTGCTTTGACCTTGAAAATCTTGCATGAAAAAGCCTTACTTTGACCTTTACAATCTTACATTAATAAGCCTTACTTTTACCTTCACGGTCGTGCATTAATTAGCCTTACTTTGACCTTGACAATCTTACATAAATAAGCCTTACTTTGACCTTGACAATCTTACATAAATAAGCCTTACTATGACCTTGACAGTCTTACACTAATAAGCCTTAATTTGACCTTGACAATCTTACACTAATCAGCCTTACTTTAACCTTGACAATCTTGCATTAATAAGCCTTACTTTGACCTTGACAATATTGCATTCATAAGCCTTACTTTGACCTTGACAATCTTGCACTAATGAGCCTTACTTTAACCTTGACAATCTTGCATTAATAAGCCCTACTTTGACCTTGACAATATCACCTAAATGAACCATAAGTATGACTTGCCTGCTATTTTACAAGTTTGAAAGTATTATGTTGATAAAATTAAAGAGTGAGGTGTTTTTATTGACAATCTTGCCTTCGTATTTTTATTAGGTCACCTATTGCCATCTATCTTCGTCCGTCGTCGTCCGTCGTCCGTCGTCCGTTAACAATTGAACATTTTAAACTTATTCTCAAG
>JAUMGZ010191499.1:0-13212 GCA_032359645.1 Pododesmus macrochisma | reverse complement strand
TGACACCTGAATACAGGTAAGGGGTTACGTTATGAATAACACCAGAATACAGGTAAGAATTAGTGACTACTGACACTAGAATACAGTTAAGGGTATTAATTTTTATATCAGGTTAATGCTTTCACTGCATATAATATGTTAATATTAAAATAGTTTGTTTCATCAAACCTAGCACATCAGATTACACAAGCATAATGAAATGTTGGTATATGATATAATGCTGAACTTATGTTTTATAGGATTGTGCATCATTTGCACTTCAAGAATTGTTAAAAGTCTACAAGATAGCAGATGTGAAGGAGTCCGATCTGTCAACATGTAAATTATGGATGCGTTTCCCAGAACAAAGTCAAGAAATTCTCATGCCGCTTTTGAGTACAAAGTAAGTTAAAAAGTAGAGAATTATGAAAGTAGTTTAATTAGATGGGCTGGGTTTTACAATGTAAGAATAGTCATTATTAGGTATGTCACTGTAGACTGGCTTACCGTATTCGACCTAATACGCGCCCATGTCCCGATAATTGCCCCCTCTCTTTTCAAGCACATTCAGCATGTTTACAGTGAAAGTGAAGTTCAGCTTTCTCCATGTTCCTGTACAATAGCTAAGGTCCATTACGGGAGAACATTGCAGTACTTTTATTCACAGTGTTTGATCTAATAATATGGTCCTAATAAGCACCCCTCTTCTTTTTCTAATTTTTTAAGCACCCTTGGCGCTTAAGGTCGAATACGGTATATATCAATTTAGTGTTGTGGACAAAATACCTAGAACTGATGTTCAGGTGTTTCACACATGACCCTGTTTGAATTGAATCCATTTACTATAGTGGTATGTTAAACGTTTAAAAGAATTAAGCTGATGAAGAGTAGTGCCGTTGGTGTCCTCTTTTAGTGTTACATCTTGCTGTGAACCATCCTTATTTTGACAGGTACTAAAACAGATGGACATGAAGCACCACTGTACTTCTTTTTTATATTTAATGTATCCTATTAAAAATACATTTAATAATCTTCGTGTTTCAGGTACGTAAGGAACGTTACAAGTGATTGGTCGAAGCAGACGACACCTATATATTTTAGTGAGAAAGGTCACAATTTTCATGGATGGGTCAGTATCTGGACTGGCTATTTATCTTCGAAGGTAAATATTTGTTCCCCACTCATGGACTTTGATCACTTGAGGTAACTCTAATATGTATATCAACACACTCACCAATTTTCAGAATGTAAGCATTTGAATGTTAAATTCTTGCGTGAAGACTTAATTTAAAATGGATACAAAATGTAAATGATAATTAAAGACTTATCAAGTTGATGCCCATTCATGAGAACAAGCATGCTAAGGTTATTGCTGATTCGTCATCTCAAACATTCAGGAACCAATCAAAAACTACTGAACAGATGACTATATGTATAGACATAATGGAAGCAGAAACTAGAGAATAGAATCTAATACAAATATTAGATAAACTAGAAAATGATTGTAAAACTTGTATATGCCCATATGAGTTGAAAGTCGTAGCAAGGGTAATGAAGTTGAAATATAGGTCACATAAGCATGAACTGTTCCTCAAATTGTAACCATGGTGACACCCTTGTTATATTAGATTATTTACTTACTCAGAATGACTGCATTTACATTTCCTAAAAATACCTGGTGTTCTTTTAAATATTTTCAAAAGTTTCTTGCGCATGTTTTTGTAGGTGAAAAATGAAAATGCAAAGAAAGTGTTTCGAGCCTGTAGTGCAGTGATACGTCATAACATAGATTTGGCTCTGTACATTTTACCTTACGTTGTCTTACAAGTCATTATGGATGGTTCTAAAGAAGATGTAAATCAGGTATGTCACTAATGGTTCTAAAGAAGATGTTAATCAGGTATGTCACTAATGGTTCTAAAGAAGATGTTAATCAGGTATGTCACTAATGGTTCTAAAGGTGATATTTCTAGAGATGATATTTATCGGGTAAGTAAGGATCGTTCTCAATATATTAATCAGGTAAGTTATGGGCTGTTCTAGGAAGAATGTTAATTGGGTAAATTTAGGATGGTTCAATGGAAGGTGTTATTAGGGGTTTTAAGTAAACTTTTACATGTAGTGATAATATATTTGATATTTGGTTTAAATCTTTAGTATCTTGAATATTTTTGAGTTCATTCATATCGGTTTTAAAACCAACCATGATAAAACTGAAATTGTACCTTTGTATTGTCTCAACATGTTTTACATATTTACTGGTAAGTCTACAGAATAAACAGTTTAATGTTATTCATGTGTGGTGTACATTACATTTGTTTATGTTTATGATTACAGATTTGCAGTGAGATTACAGTAGTTCTCAACCAGACCAAGAAGCCTGACTCCAAAGTGAGAGCATCAAACTTTCACCATCTGAGCACACAGACAATCTTCTCAGTACTTGATTATCTCACAAAGTGGACACGTCATGTGGTACAAAGTAGGATCATGGACATCCGGGTCAAAGGTCAGTACAAATGTGTCTCTTGTGTTGAATTACTGCATGATTGTATAGATCTTATAGAAAAATTTATATTGTTGTGAAACATTGTTGAAAGTAGCTTTGAATATACAAGTATGCCTGGTATAATAATTTTCCTAGTTCCGAATCGCTGATGATTGCCAGTTCCAAATAATGATTTTCCTTACATTTAGACTTACAGAGACAGATTCTTGAGACTAAAATTGTAAATCTGTTACATATAAACTTAATGTCAACACTGGTGTCTGATTTGACTTTCAGCTAGATATAAGGAATATTTGAAAATTGAAAATGGTTACTTGATACTAGGAAACTGACTGTACACATTAGAAGGAGGTAAAAGTTAACATGACTGTTGTTTTGGTTGCAGATTCTCCTTACCATTCCGTTAAAGCTTTCTTAGGAATGATACCTCAGGACTTGTTAGCAGAAGCCTGTGTCAACTGCAAGGCGTATACTCGAGCCCTAATGCACTTTGAGCAATTTTTATCTTCCAAGAATGAGAATGTCCAGAGCCATTTGAATTTTATGCTGGTTTGTTGTCCTCTTATTCTTGTTCTAGAATATGAAAAATTCTGCAGTTCTGTCAAAATTATGTCAGATAATAATTTATATATTTAATATAACTGGTTAATTGAGGGATGTATAAGAATGTTAATTAACTTATTTTTCTGGGTAAATTGACCAACAAGAAGCTTACACTGTCCTTATTTACCAAGAATTGCTAAACAAAGTCAACCAGAAAGTCAGCATGCTAACATCTTTGCCCTTACCCTATACAATTGTTACTATGATATTTTAGTAAATCCTTATTTCTTTCCTTTAGAGATTGTATGTAGCAATGGATGAGTCGGATGGTGTGTTAGGTGTAGCGGCAATAAGAACGTCACAGCCGTCTCTCATTGAACAAATTCTCACCCATGAAAGTCTGGGTAAGTCTCTTCCATCTATAAGTCATTGTCTTGTCTAACCTAGCATGTACAAGTCTGGGTAAGTTGCTACCATCTATAAGCCACTGTCTTGTCTAACCTAGCATAACAAATTCTTGGCATAAACCATCTCTAATGAAATAGGTAGTCACATCAAACATGTAAGTTGCTATCATGTTTCATGTCACATACACGTACATGTACAAAAGTCTGAACAAGTCATCTTGATCTCTGATAGAAAATGTTTTCACAACAAGGTAGTTCAAAGTCAATATTACCTTAGAATTCTATGTAATTCAGTGTTAACCATTTTGTAATAGACAACTATTTCAAGTTGATGTTAAAATTGATGTTGTTTTGAGAAGGGTAAGGTAAGTTGTCATAGATCAAGTCTAGGTAGTAAATGTTTTGTGTTCATGATCAGATATCTGGGAATGGACATTGAAAGTATACTCACACATCATATATTAATTTATAGTTTAATACTCACCCTTTCCCCACCCCAGTCACATACTTGGTTACCAGTATTTATAACCTATGACAGCAAATAAGTTTTCACATGTTATGTTTTTTACTGCTGTGAAGTTGTTTTTTGTTTTTTTACTACATATCATTATTTAAAAACAAAGATAAAACAAAACATGATATTGTTATAGGTCAACCAGAAGATGCCTTGGCTTGCTATGAAAAAGCCATCCAAAGTGAGGCTGATCAGGTGGAGCACTACGAGGGGCTCTTCCGCAGCTTGATGGAGCTAGGGCTACAGAGTAAGGCTCTCCTGTATGCAACAGGTGCCATAGCGGAAAAGTAAGCATTTATTTTATTATATTGTAAAGAAAATGTGTACTGTAATCATGTTTTTGTAAGAAACCTATTATAGCTGAAATACTACAACTGAGATCTGGTCTCAAAAAGTGCATTTTTGTTAATATTTTATTTAGAGCACAACAATAATAACTGTTTTGGAATTTTTTGAACCTGTGTTTGTTACTTCTGATCTATCTTGCAGACCTGAATGGACACCTCAATTTAATACACATATGATTGAGGCAGCATGGAAGCTTGGTAACTGGCAGAAACTAGACACTTGTATCAAAGCTGTAAGTTAACAATAGGTGCTTTTATTGAAGTTGTCACTAAAGTCATATCAAAGCTATAAACACTAGAAATGTGTGTCAAGGCTGTAGTCGACTTGTAATCATAAGAGCCTTTCACCTCCTAGTTTGATTCCCGTCCGGGGCGTCCTAGTGTGAGAAAGTTGCCAGTGACTTGCCGTAGGTCGGTGGTTTACTCTGGTTTCCTTCACCAGTAAACTGGCACGTCCGTAAATGACCTTAGCTGTTGATCAGACAATAAGCCCTAAACACAAACAAACAAAGTGTCAAGGCTGTAAGCAATTACCAGCAATTAGTAGAAAAGTTTTATAGTAGAACTGTAGCTTTTTACGATACAACAATACATGTAGACTTAAAAAAAATAGGGGGGGGGGGGGACGGTGTGAACCAAAATAGATATATGATATGTGCATAAAGTAGTATTAAATACATATTCATTTAAAAAAGATTTTTAACCATAATCTTATAATTGAATTCTGATTATACAGGAAAAGAGTGGCAGGAACTGGAATGTTGGCATAGGAAAGATTCTCTTGGCTGCTAAGGATGGGGTAAGGTCTTCATTAACTGTCAGATGGGGTAAGGTCTTCATTAACTGTCAGTATTTATCTAGTCTCCTTATTAATATATTTGACTTGTTGTGAGCTCACAAAAGTCTTAATAACTCTGTATATGATATTAACCATAATGTCAAGGAATAGTTTGAATAATAAGTGTCATCTTTTTAAGAAAATTATACACAAATTTGGTCTTATAAATGTTGATTATGACATTTATCTATCTCATTGACTCATTAGGCATTCTTCTTAATACTTATGAAAATTCCTAGGAGGGTAAAAATCAGGATTAAGAACTATTACTGAAACTCTTCATCATTATTTACTAAAATTTCTTTGATTATTTGTAGAATGAGGAACAGTTTAGGAAGCAGTTACAGATAGTACGTCGGGATCAGCTGGGTCCCTTGTCTGCTGCTAGTATGGAAAGTGGCTCTTACCACAGGGGTTATGAATACATTGTAAGGTGAGCATACAAGGTTGTTCTGCATATTATGATTCATTGTAAAGTGGACAGCTCCAGCTATTGAAAATTTTGTATGAGTTTTGGAATTCAGACATGTGTACAATAATTTGAATTCAGACACATGTACTAATTTTGGATGCCGTCAAGTGTACATGTTCCTATCACCTGCCATGAAGTAGAGGAGTTATATAAGATTCCTTGTGTCCTAACTATCCCTCTGTCCTGACTGCCTTGTATCCACATATTCTCAAAGGCTATTTTACGGATTCAAAAGAGCTATGGAAGGACCTATGTCAATGACATGAATATGTGGTTTTCTTGTTATGATTTGCAAATGTTTTTGTTCAGAATTATGGCCCTTTGAGCGATGGCAGTATATATTAATGAATGTTATGTTTTGTACACTCGTGTTTCTGTATCTCTTCAAAGTGTTTCAATGGGCTTAAATGAATCTAGGTAGGAAGTTAGTGATGACCCGAAAATGCGCATATGGTGTGGTGTGGTGGCTGTCCTTCTGTCCATCTGTCTGTCTATAAAGACTATTTTTGTTCAGCTACCCCTGAAAGGCTATTTAGTGGATTTAAAATGAGACTTGGTAGGAAATATGTCATGTACGTTATAATTTGGCAGTATTTTTGATTGTCAACAGTCAAAGAGAAGCTAACACTAATATCACTATTGTATTGTAGATTACATGTGCTGAGTGAGATAGAAGAAAGTGTACGTGTTCTGATGGGTTTATGTACAGACAGTGAAGTTAGTGGTGAGCATATCAGACATAAAGCTGCAGACCTATTCAAACAGTGGGAATCTCGACTAGAAATATTACAGGTAAGATGTTCCGGTAATACAGTGGGAATCTCGACTAGAAATATTACAGGTAAGATGTTCCGGTAATACAGTGAGAATCTCGACTAGAAATATTACAGGTAAGATGTTCCGGTAACACAGTGGGAATCTCAACTAGAAATATTACAAGTAAGATGTTCTGGTAACACAGTGGGAATCTCAACTAGAAATATTACAGGTAAGAAGTTCCGGTAACACAGTGGGAATCGAGACTAGAAATATTACAGGTAAGATGTTCAGGTAACACAGTTGGAATCTTGACTAGAAATATTACAGGTAAGATGTTTCGGTAACACATTGGGAATCTCGACTAGAAATATTACAGGTGAGATGCTCAAGACAGGCACGGCATAATAATTTCCTATAGAAAATCGACCGACAAGCGGCCTCTTTTGTTATAGGAGTAGATGCTCCTGTAATATTCAAATTGTGTTTTTTTTATGAAAATATGTGTTACTGGTCATCATTTTCTGCTTCTCTGTCCCCTGCCCGCTTTGAGAGTAGTTGGCCTTAAGCAATCAACTATTCTGTCCATCCGTCTCAAAGTTTTTTGACACATGTATAACTTCACTTATATGATGTGGAGTGTTAATACTAAACTTATTTGTCATAAAAGAAAAAGAAATGTTAATTTCTAATTGATCTTTTATTGAAATACTTAATATTCAACAAGACCCTCACATGTCCAGATGTCTTTAATTTGGATCAGATTTGCCCATTTTTATTTGATTCTTAAATATATTTGTGATCTGACAAGAAATGATGTATTAATGCAGCTGGTCTTATTTGTTTCTGTAAACAGCATACTATCATTTCTTGTAGTGTTCATTTAGAATACAACAACCAGTACTTGCCATGAGGAGGACACTGTTAACATTGGCTCAGCAGACAACAGGGCCAGAGCTGGATCAAGAAATGGGCAATTTTTGGTTATGGAGCGCCAAAGTTGCTCAAAAGTATGAACAAAATATCTCATGTCATTATCAGTTATTTAGGATTGTTTTGGGTTCTGTGCAAAATCTGACCTAAACAGTACAATATCAAAGTTAAAATTTAGTGTGCAAATGCATATTAATGAAAATACTTGTGCTAAGTTTCAGAGTCAATGTAATGTGTCCATATTTACGCATAATAAATGAGATTAATAGAACCTATCACCCCTTGTTGTGTAAGATAGAGATATCTCTACCTTACCCAGCAAGGGGGATCAATTCTTTTTCTCACACCTTCAAAATTGTTATCATGGCAATAACAAAGCGTTTTTGGAGGATTTTTCCAGGAAATCCGATGTATATCCTTCTTTGATTTGCTGTTGTGACATCATATATTAATTGTTGAAATTATCTCATATTCATTGTTTTCATGACGTCATGTCATTGTCTGTAACAGCAGCACTAGCTTATCTCACCCTAAGGTGGGATAGAGAAATCTCACACTGGTTAAATACAGGAAAACTCTATCAAAGGTATGAGAATAATAAATTCACATATTTTCATTGATATCAATTTATTTCCATGTGATATCTTCCCTACATATAAACTGATATCAATGAAAATTGATATATAGGTGCCTTAAGATGGACATAAATCAATGCACTAACCTGTCATTCTAGCCGGGGTAATAAATTGCACAAATTAGCTTGTATAGAATACATTTATATTTACAAATGACATTTGATTAAGTTGAATTATTGTTATAGTTATAGTAAAATACTAATACTTATAGGGCTGGCTATCAACTGACAGCCTACAGTAACCTGTTACAAGCCAGTGATTACCATCTACAGGAAGTGTTCATACAGAAAGCACAGTGGCTCTGGAATAAGGTGAGTATTTACTACATCATTCTAACAGATTTTCACAATATTTGCAGGAGATGGTTGTTGTATTTTGCTCTCTCAGAATGAATCAAAAATGGTCATCATGACTTACAATTTCCTGAAACTTTTCATATTCTGCATTTATGTGTTCAACATTCAGTTGTAACAAATAAAGGAAAAACTTAGATAAAATGTTTTTAACATGTTGTAAGGTGAGGGCACACAGACGCATTGGGTCTCTTGTTATGTAGTTATTCCCATAATGTCACACGCATCTGATTAAAATGTGTTCATTGCACACACCACTAATAGCAATAAAATATGGAAATTTTAGATATTGATCCTAATGAAATAATTAGAGTCTATAAAATGGAGCTATGGTATGACGGGTGAATGACTGAAATTTTAGTCTTAAAATAGGGAGACTTGGAATGTATGACTGCTTCCTGATTAATCTTTTTCTTTATTTTAGGGTGAAAAAGACCAAGCACTACTGTGTCTAGAGCGAGGGATATCTGAGCATTTTGCCAACATCAGTCAACAAAAGAACGATGCATCAGAACAAGCCAAGAAAAAACTGAAAGTCTATGCCAGGGTATATCATATTGCCAATACCAGTTAAAAAAGAAATCAAAATTTTAAAAACAGTTTTTGAGCACTGAATACAATATTAAATAAGGTCAAATTAATAGAAAGAATCTGAATCATAGTGATGGAGGACCAAGAAAAACAAAACATCAAATTGCTATAAAAACACATAAAAATACCCCACAATTTATTTGAGTATTGAGTTCAGAATTTGTATGTGCTTTAATAATTAATTTTTTTTCATTTCAAAATTTTATTTTCATTTTCATTTTCATATTACAATACAATACAATACAAGAGAACAATGACAAGAACACATACATATTACATTCTTATGATAACTTATCTTCAAAACCATCTCCCAAGACATATGATCTGTAATCACCTTGCTAAGAATATTACATATTGCAAATTTCTTTTTTTACTTAAATTTGCTTCGTGCTTTAATAATTTGATATATTTGAATCTCTTCATTATTACTGTTACAAATTTCTGTCCATATGTACATGTATACTTACGTAGAATTAAAACGGAGGAATATGTAGCAGGTGAAATAGTGAAATCTTTATTCCCCACAGCTGATTCCCCATGCTACAAGTTAGCTAGGGGTAAAATGATTTTGACCTGTCTGTCTGTCATAATTTCTTGTCGTTTAATAAACATCTTCATTTTTATCTGATTTACAATAAAAGTTTGCAGTTGCCTGCAATCACTAGTTCTAAAGTAAATTTTGAAAAACAGCCAAACCCCCCCTAAATTGATATTTAGATTTATATAATTTTTGTATTTTATATATTTCAGGCTCTATTATTGTTCGGTTGTTACAGTGAGGAGACTTCCAGCTTAGAGAGTAACGCCATTTTAAAGCAGTATAAGGATGTAACCGATGTGTATCCTAACTGGGAAGATGGACACTTCCACTTAGCAAAATACTACGATAAAATTATGACAACATTCCAAGACAAAGAGCGTCCAGATCCTTCAAAACTTGGGTATGTACAGCGATTTAATATAGATATATAATAAAATTACAGTGCTGAATCAGCTGCCTAACACATAATTTACCTGGAGTTATAACAGTTCTCTTGCACTGGTGGTCATTCCTAGATGAGTATGTGTGTCAACTTAATTTATAAATATACGTACCGGTAATAAACTTGAAGTTTGAAACAGCATATTACACATAAGTCGCTTCATTGCAATGTGGTCATTCTTAGAAGGCTGATTGTTCAATTTAAATGGCAAACAGTTCTAGCTATTATAGTTTGAATTTCTGTGGGAGTAACCTTACTTGACCATTCCCTGACTAGTGTAAAGCTGCTAGCTGTTTGTATGGGTACACATCACCTGTAAAAGTTTTACAAATTACAATTCAAACAAAGTATTACTTTTGTTAATTGCAAATTGTTTTTCAGAGAGTTCACCTTATTTGTGGTGCGGTCGTTTGGGCAGTCATTGCAGTATGGGAACAAGTTTATCTACCAGTCCATGCCCCGCTTGTTAAGTCTGTGGTTAGACTTTGGAAGCAGTGTAGCTGACTTGGAGAAGAGAGAAAAGATTAAGTCTCAGCCTAACTTAGCCACCAAGTTACAAAACATGAGAACAGTATTAGCAAAGCTTAATAAGGTACACAAGTCTGTTGTAATTATAAAGCAGTTGTCTGTCTTAACATCAGTAATGTCACACTATTAAATCAAAAAATTAATCTTTATACTAGTATACCGTATATTAAAAGGTAAAAGTTTCAGTTATGTATTTTTGGACTGAACCTCTATGTACATTTTCATATATCCGTCTAAAATAACATATTTGATGGAGTGGCATTGCAAGTTTATCTATCTGTTCATTTGTGTGTTCTTTTTTAGGGTATAGAGTTAGTGTAATCAAGAAAACATACAATTTCAATTGGAATGTTTTGAAAATTTTCAAAAAAGCCTCTAGGTATTTTAGGTCCATGCCAAGGGTTAAGGTTCAATGTTAACTATTGAGGGATTGTGATTATAAAGTTCTTCTTGTGAACTACAAGCATTAGAGCTTTTGTGTATCATTCATTTAATTGTTTCAATCAACAAATTGGTGTCTTAATTGGAATAACATCCAGCTCTTTCTTGATGCTTATAATTGTTAAACAGTTGATCAACAGATTGTCATTTACTGATTCACCCCTGGATTTTGGTAGTAGACTGTTCAATTCATTGTTTTGGAAGAGTCTAAATTTGACTTTAGGGGTCAGTGGGTTAAGACACAATAAGCCTCGTGTTTTAGATCATTACACAAGTTGATGATTATGTGTTTACTTATTTTCAGACGATATCAGCCCTTGGTAAGAGACTTGCACCATATCAGTTATTCACAGCATTTTCACAGTTGATTTCCAGAATTTGTCATGCTCATGATGAGGTCTTTCAGCATCTAGGGGTAAGTTGAAGGATTCATATAACTTTAATATATGTCTCCCTAAAAAAGGTATTACAAGAATCTTGCACCAATGTTGGATAGATATTGATATATTCTAACCTGAAGTATCAATAACACATTCTCTGACTCAGATTAGGGTACTACAATATATTGTCAACAGTGGTGTTGAATTACTATCTCACATGAAACTGAAATCTTTATATTTTGAAAAAAAAATATTCTATTTCTGGGACAGTCTTTGGAAGAAAAAACAATATTATAAGTTGATGAATGATTTTTCATGACATGTATTCTTCTGGTTTTTTTTTCAGTAACAATATTTAAACTATGCAACTAAAACATTGAAAATGATCTACAGAATTTGTCTTTATTTCATTGAATTACTTAAATAAAGTTCACTAAGATGGAATTCCAATTAACTTTGTTGAATAAAAAATTCTTTGTTTTTCAATCATTTAAAGAATCTGTTGTTTCTGTACAGGAAATAATTGCCAGACTGTTTGCCCAGTTTCCTCAGCAAGCCTTGTGGATGATGATGGCAGTATCAAAGGTGAATAGGCCTTGGATAAATTCCTTTTAAGTTTAAAGTTATTTATACAAATGTCAGCTTTTGCTATATTAAGTGAAAAGCATGTTCTTGAAACAAAAATGAATTTCGGTCTACTGACAAATCATGTCTTAATCAGTATCTGTTAATTTTGCTAAATCAGTTGAAAATTAGATTTTAGTTGATTGCAATTCAACAAATTTATGTTCATTTTGAATATCCCTTGGTAATTTTTCTTGAAAAGCTTGCAGGTATATTTTCAAATATCTATGTGTATATAATGCTTAAATATATTTTCAAAGGTTTTGTTTGTCTCTTTGATTTATATGCATCATGCATTATTCACAGTAATGATTCACTGCTATTTTCACTTTGCAGTCCTCGTATCACATAAGAGTTAGTAGATGTCAGGAAATCTATGCTACTGCTGGGTAAGTCTAGAGAATAAGTAGGTGTCAGGAAATCTATGCTACTGCTGGGTAAGTCTAGAGAGTAAGTAGATGTCAGGCAATCTATGCTACTGCTGGGTAAGTCTAGAGAGTAAGTAGATGTCAGGAAATCTATGCTACTGCTGGGTAAGTCTAGAGAGTAAGTAGGTGTCAGGAAATCTATGCTACTGCTGGGTAAGTCTAGAGAGTAAGTAGGTATCAGGAAATCTATGCTACTGCTGGGTAAGTCTAGAGAGTAAGTAGGTGTCAGGAAATCTATGCTACTGCTGGGTAAGTCTAGAGAGTTAGTAGGTGTCAGGAAATCTATGCTACTGCTGGGTAAGTCTAGAGAGTAAGTAGGTGTCAGGCAATCTATGCTACTGCTGGGTAAGTCTAGAGAGTAAGTAGGTGTCAGGAAATCTATGCTACTGCTGGGTTAGTCTAGAGAGTTAGTAGATGTCAGGAAATCTATGCTACTGCTGGGTAAGTCTAGAGAGTTAGTAGATGTCAGGAAATCTATGCTACTGCTGGATAAGTCTAGAGAGTAACAGTAACAGTGCACACTTATGGCAACTTTATAGTGCTGTCTCACTTAAATATCATGATACAGACACATTGACATGATCCTTCACTCAATTACATTATCCTGACATCGAGCCAACCAGTCCTTTTCCTACCCAGGAATGCTGCGCTTAGCAGAGAGCGAGAAGATTGCCTAATTTAACATCTTAGATTGAGATTCAAACCCTAGCAGTTTGTGTTACTTGCTAATACTGGAATAGTTTAGCATTATTGTTTTAATCTTATAAGTAGTTTAAATATCATGTTAATAATAATATGTTTGCTTTACAGTCAAATGAATTCAAGCTTACAGAAGTTTATAAAGGTAGGACCCTGTGTATATTTATCTTACTAGAAATAAGTAAATCGAAAAACCAAGACCATATTCTAGGCCGTAAGTCCATGGACATTGGCAAACAATAAGAAAACTTT
>JAUMGZ010191488.1:0-13212 GCA_032359645.1 Pododesmus macrochisma | reverse complement strand
TCAGTGCGGTAATCATGCGACTTCCTTTCCCCTTTCGACGAAGGATTTGAAAAGCACCATACTATGCCAGTGAGAATTTAATAATCAAGTTTCATTGTTTACGCTCGTGTTACCATTACACGAACTTTTTCGTTCGTCGCCTTCGGCGCCGAACGAACTACGTTCGTTATTAGTCTAAAATTCAAACGAATGATTCAGATATTTCTTATATCCAGTCACATGTTCAACTTTTACATGTGGAAAATATTTTTTCTTTAAAGCCAATACACATTTTAATAAAGGTATTACTTTCAATAATACCCATATAATACTGTGTATCATTTTTTAAAAAAAAAAGTTTGACATGATGTAAAAAGATGCGATGCTCCATGTCAGTAGATCAAACACCAGCCCATGGCCAGTGGTAGGGCACTTGCATTGTGCATATAGACTAGAATCGAATCCATGGTTGTGGGACGGAATCCTGGTCGGGTCAAAACCTAAGACTTTTAAATTCAAAAATCTTCTCGCTCACTTCTAAGTGCCCAACATTACTGGGTAGAAGGAGGACGGGTTGGCTCTGTGTCAGGATAATGTGACCGAGTGAAGTATCATATCAATATGTCTGCGACATGATATTTCAATGAGTTATAACTATAAAGTCACCATAAGGGCCCACTGTCACAAGCAAATACGTGCACCATCTCAATATGACCTATACATGCGTCAAAGGGACGCTAAACCCCAACAGACAAACAAACCAGTACCGGTAGATCAAACAGTGACACTCTCTTAATTGTGTCTGTAAAATTATCTTTGTGTTTTTTTATATCATGTTTCGTTAACTTGTTTTAGAGGGAGAAGCTGTGAGTGAGGAGGAGAATTCAGGCGAAGATGAGGACTTTACTGTCTTAAAAGATGATAATGAAGAAACAGGTGGTGGTAGAGGAAAACGCAAGAAAAAGAAAATAAAAGAGTTACAACCAAGGTAAAATATTGGCTTATTCTTGCAAATGTAAAGCATTATGTTTATTCATTATATATAACTCAGGAAATTTTTTATATTTAATCATTATAACCCAGGTAAAATATATTACTTAATCATTATAACCATGCAGTTAAAATAGTATATTTAATCATTATACTTATCCCAGGTCAAATATATTACTTAATCATTATATATAACTGCCCACTTAAAATAGTACATTTAATCATTATAACCCAAGTAAAATATCATTTTACCCAGTCATATTCAAACCACTTAATTTGGTAAAATTAAAAAAATCATAATTATATACTTACTCATAAAAACAAGGGTTAAGTATTTTGTTTACTCATTACAACCTTCTAGTAGGTAAAATATTTTATACATTTCAAACCATGTAAACTATTACATTTACTCAGTGTATCCAAGGTAAACTGTTATATTTGCCCATCACTGCCAAAGTAAATAAAACATCTCTTTTCTAACTAAGTACACCGCTGTCAAATATATTATGTTGATTTACTTTAATGTCATTGAGCCACTTTTTTTTTGAAACAATCTAATTCTATTAAACTTCATTTTATATAAAAACGATTTATTGACATATTGTCAGAAAATAAAGAGTGTGATATTGATTCAAAACAACATTGTAGGAGCAGAAAATGGAAGCGTTTTATTTTACTAGTACTCATAATAAAAATATATTTACAGAAAAAGGAAGGGCGGAATCAAGTTAGACGGGAAAGAAGAATCTACAAACAAAGATGAAGAGGAAGATTCAGTAAATGAAGAACTGAAAAAACAAATAGAACAAGAACAAGAAGCAAAGAAGGAAGATACAGAGAAGAAAAGAGTTGATAGTCTTTGGTCAAGTTTCTTATCTGATGTTGGCACTAAACCAAAACCAAAACCTACCACTGGCCCTGCTGTGAGTCTGGGATCTCTTACAAGTGTATCAAAGGTTAAGCATCACTGTGTACTGTTTGCATGCATATGATACTTAGATTTACTGTAACATTGATAACACTTGTTTTTTAGCTCGTCTGTTCGAAGAACAGAGAGCTATAGCATTACCCCCGGCGTGAGCGTTAGCGTCAGCATGAAAATGTTAAAGTTTTTGCTGCAAGTTATTAAGAAGCTTGCCATTTATTCAATATGTGTACTAGGATGCTGATATTTGGCATGAAGGTTCCTGTGGGGTATAATATTGATGTAGTGAGGTTTAATTAAAAAAATAATTTCAAATTTTTGAAATTTTTGACCTGTTTTGTACTTAACCTTTTTGAATCACCAACGTTAAAGTTTTTGCTGCATGTTATTTAGAAGCTTGTCATTCATTAAATATGTGTAATAGGATGCTGATATTTGGCATGGAGGTTCCTGTGGAGTAAACTATTGGTATAGTGAGGTTTAATTAAAAAAATAATTTCAAATTTTGACCTGTTTTGAACTTTAAATTTTTGTAGCAAACCAACGTTAAAGTTTTTGGTGCAAGTTATTTAAATCTTGCCATTCATTCATTATGTATACTTATAAGGATGCTGATATTTGGCATGGCGGTTCCTGTGGGGTATACTATGGGGTATACTATGGATGTAGTGAAGTAATAATTTAAAACTATTTTCAAATTTTTAAAACTTTTGACCTGTTTTTGAACTTAACTTTTTTGTAGCAGATCAACGTTAAAATTGTTGGTGCAAGTTATTTAGAAGCTTGCCATTCATTCAATATGCCTACCAGGAAGCCGATATTTGGCATAGAAGTTTCTTTGGGTTAAACAATTGATGTAGGAAGGCCCATTTTTTTTTTTTTATTTTTTTTTTTTTATTTTTTTTTAATTTTTGACAACTTTTGATCTTAACATTTTAAGAGCGTATCACAGAGCAGTATTAAAAACAATATTTTCTTTCTTATGTTTTTATCTACCACACAATATCATTTACTGATGGCAATATCATAAACATAAATAAATATATTGATTAAATATTATGTGGGCAGACTTAACAGTAATGGTTTATGAAAAATAAGACCAAGTCTTATAAATAATATATTTTTAAGTGGTCAAGAAAAATAAATTAGATGTCTTTTAAAATTGACAAATGCATAAACAGGCGAGCATTTGGTGACGTTGATACCATCTCTGGTTAAGCTGTATATCTATTTAAACACTGACATATTGCCTCACAACTGGTATCAAAGGTATTACTAGTAACTTTAAGAATAGTGTTGAACTTCATGACTGCTTATGTAAAGCCACCATAACCTTTATCATGAAAAAGGGGTAGTTTTGTCATTTAAAGTTGATTTGTACATTCTCCAAGATTCAACATATAAATCTTTGCTATTTCAAGGGTCAACCTATAAATTCTTAGATTAATAATATATGTTATGCTGCAGTGAGTTGATATAAGAAAACTAAACACAAAACAACAAAAACACCACTTGTATTAAGATTTTGCCAAAAGCTTTAGACTATATATTGAATTTTTAGACTGCTATTTCTTTCAAAATATCTGCAAAACTACTTTGCACACCAATAAATAACCATCTCCAGCCATTCTAAATCAAATGGCAAATTTATCAGTGGGTGAACGTGAATACCATCATGGTCTTGAAACAGAATCAGTTTGTTTGTTATCATTGTCTCCATGTTACATTGTACTGTTATACTTAGTATACAAGAATTTTTGTCAATGTCTCTTGTGTGTTTAGTTAACTTCCTTATATATTTTAAAGATTTCTCAATTTTCAGCCTTCTACAAATGTTCCTACCAAGCCAAGCACTAACAGTACAGACAAAATTACAGTCACAAAAGTGTATGACTTCGCTGGAGAATCAGTCAAGTATGATTTAGTTAAATTAGTGAAATCATTCTAATAATGCGTTAAAGTTAACTTTATTGGTTGATTGGTTATTAATTTGGGTGGTTGTATGTCTGTCCGTTTGTCTTTGTTTTGGTTTCCCTGCTCTAACTGTCCTAAAATGGTCTGCTTTTAACGACATTTTGTATGCACATACATAAAACTTGGGCAAATGCAATGTGTACATATTTATTATGCATATGTATAAGGTTACTAAATTCTTATTTATTCATTTCTGTGCAATAACATCATAAATATCAATTGATTTAAATTAAAATTGGTATTCTTATGCTTTAGGGCAGACATGATTAAACTAATGCTCTACACCCATGACATGTCTGTCTGGTAAGAGACATCAATTCCACAAATTTGCATGTTATTTATGACTTATAATTCACAGGTATTTTTTTGTTATGTACATGCTTTGTTATTAATTAGCTATAGTTCACTGCAATCTGGTTTTCGTGTATTTTATACAGAATCACAAAGCAGGTGGATGCTAATTCAAAAGAGGCCAAAGAAGCATCAGAGAAAAAAGATGAGGAAGTATCATCATCAAAAGCAACATTACAGCCAACACCGTCAGCCAGCCCAGCAATGTAGGTGGTCAATAATAATGTTAACACAGTTATGTCAGTTTCCAAGGAACTATAATAATATCAATTAAATTGGTCCAAATAAGAACAAATTGGTTCTTAATAACTACAGATTGGTCGGTACAAACTACAAATTGGTCCATAGTAACAACAAATTGGTCCATAGTTACTACAAACTGGTCCATAGTTACTACAAATTGGTCCATAGAAACTACAAATTGGTCCATAGTAACTACAAATTGGTCCATAGTAACTACAAATTGTCTGTATGAACTACAATTTGGTCCATAGTAACTACAAATTGATCCATAGTAACTACAAATTGGCCAACAGTAACTGTATGGTCTTTTGACATGTTAAATCTTTAGTGCAAATAGATATATATCATTGATAATGATTAAGAGTATAGATATATTGGGTGACGTAGTGGTGAGTTGAATGCTTTGCTACGATAACTGTTATTATATTAAATATTTATTTATTTATTATAGGTATACAAATCCTAGATACAAAGTTATGTATATAAAA
The DNA here is from genome assembly GCA_032359645.1 of Pododesmus macrochisma. Taxonomy (NCBI): domain Eukaryota; kingdom Metazoa; phylum Mollusca; class Bivalvia; order Pectinida; family Anomiidae; genus Pododesmus; species Pododesmus macrochisma. Next base: position 8,262 of record JAUMGZ010191488.1, on the reverse strand, counting down.
AAGTATTGTTCCTACAACTATAAAAGATTTTCACATGGCTCTCTAGATCTGTGCTTGGTGATCATTCTTAACTTTAGACTTTTGCATAAACAGTGAAACTGTGTATATCTCCATTTCTATTAAACTCAGCACAATTGATAAGCCAAAGTGAATTTGACAGTTAGACTACTTATCCATCTATCTTTCTAAGCAATTGCAAATACAAATGAATACAAGTATAAATTTACTCTTGTATTATGTCGTCTTTCTTCTTCTTTGCGAAACTTGGAACATCATTCGAAGACACAGTAATGCATATCATAGCTAGATTATTGTAACCTTGAATTTTAAGGTTAAGGTCATATTATATAATATGTACATAGGTTATCGGGAGCTTTAATTTAGCTTCTTTGACATATAAAACTTGATTCACATATACATTGTGAGGTAGCAGGATAATTAGGTCATGTGCCGTAACATTTACATAGTTATGACCCTATATATTAATTTAGATCTATATTTTGTATTTGTCAGATCTTCGTTTGGTAAGAGACCAGCAACTGGAGGACTTGGCAGTATTCTAGATAAACTCAACAAGAAACCAAAAATCAGTACTCTGGTAAGCATGTCTACTTCAAGTAGGTTATATACCTTTACATGTCATTGATCAAATAGTTACTCTAAGACCTTTCATGTTACAATCTATACTATTTATATAAACATGCTTAACATATTGTCTAATCTTTGTTTGTTCCATTGTTGTGATTTGTAGCATGTGTTTGCTGAAATGCATAAACAAAGTTGGGCTGTTAGCCTTGTTGCCTTGTTGATCAGAAATGCTAGAACATAATGATTTTATAATACCGGTATACTACATTTTCAAGATACATTCAGTTCACAATACAAAAAAAAAAATGAACAAGAATGCAAACAGCATAATAAAATTTCTCTTTTAATTAAACTGTAAAACTATAACAAGAGGCCCATGGGGCCTTAACAGTCACCTGAGTAATCTAAGTCAAACATTTTTACGAGTCAAAGAGATTGGTAAAAATTCATCTGTTAGTTTCAGAGGAGATGTCTTTGAAAGGTTTTGCACTCTTTGACCCCATATGGTCCCGCCCCTCAGCCGCCTGAGAAGCCGGCCCTTTCTTGAGTGTAAATTCTTATCCCTACAATAGGCTGATGATTAACACCAAGTATCTTCAAAATCTAACTGACGGTTTCTGAGGAGAAGTCAAAAGTATGATTTGCATTCTTTGACCCCATATGGCCCCCGTCCCTCAGCCTGCCTGAGAAGTCATCCTTTTCTTGAGTGTAAATTCTTATCCCCATGATAGGCTGATGATACCACCAATTTGTTCAAAATCTAACTGATGGTTTCTGAGAAGTCGAAAGTATGATTTGCACTCTATGACCCCATATGGCCCTGTCCCTCAGCCCCCTGGGTAGTCGGCCCTTCCTTGAGTATAAATTCTGATCGATCCCCACCATAGGCTGATGGTTACAACCAAGTTTCATCAAAATCTAACAGACAGTTTCTGAGGAGAAGTAGAAAGTATGATTTGCACTCTTTGACCCAATATGCCCCACAGCCCCCTGGGGAGTCAGCCCTTTATTGAGTATAAATTCTGATCCCCACTACAGGCTGATGATCGATTACCACCAAGTTTCATCAAAATCTGACTAATGGTTTCGACGAACAAAAAGTGTTTGCGTAAACTCAGGAGACCTAAAAACCAATAATCTACTGTAGAATCAGAAAATTTTGTTGTGGTTTTAATTTCGTTTATTTCGTTGTTGTAAATGATTGACGAAATTAAAACCATGACAAAAATTTTCACATACCTTCTAAAAAGAACACCTTAAGTATTTTCAACGAAATTTTATGTCAACAAAAAATTGTTTTTATTCAAAACAATGAAATTTTAGCCGAACGAATAATTCTGATTCTGCAGTAGTTAATATAAAGACATTTTTGATTTTCCCCTTTTCTTGAATCCTTCTGATGTTACAATGAGGTTCGGAACAGATTTAGCAAAGATTGACAAGGCTTCAAGTTATTTGTAACACGAGTAATAATATATTTGCATGTACATTTTGCAGGATAAGTCCAAGTTAGATTGGGAGGGTTTTAAAGAAGCAGAGGGCCTATCTGAGGAAATGAAGATTCACAACAGAGGAAAATCATCGTAAGTCCTCCATGTGTACACTAACTCGTACCTATTGCATCTTTTTTGTTTAGAGTTATGTCCCTTTTACCATTAATACAATTATGTCATATCAAACTATAAGGTAACCTTGCATTGCAGTGAAATCATATGTCAGGTACATTAGAATATAATGTTGTAGGAAACTCTGAATCCAACAGGATTTGTAGTCTTCTTATTCCGAGAGAAGCTCTACCAAGAAAAGAATTATCATGTTCAAATCGAGCGCACAGAAGACAGCGATTAAAACAAAACATGTATTTGAGACTTCTCACAAACGTCTGTTTGGCAGAGACTTTGTTTTAACGCATAGGCTGCCATATTGGAATACTTCTCTTCTAGCCTCTACATATGGAAGGCTTTCAGATTCTTCTGGAAGTAGAAAAGTCCCAAATCACGTGGTTAGTAGAGTCTTCCAGAAGAACACTGCATATCGTGTTGCTCTCTGTTTATTTTTTTAAAACAAGAGAACCTGATAATTACTTATCATTGAATGAATCATGAACAGGTACAGATTATGTTGGTCTTTATATGCTCTGGTTGTTAAGTGAATAACAATTGGAAAAATGATTGGCTTTATTAGATTCTTTTTATGTACTATACAATCTTCATCAAGGAATCGCTTTGAATAGGAATGCAACTGTTCATGGCATACATTTTCTTGTTACAGATATCTAGAAAGGATGGCATTTTTACAAAGGACAGATGTGAGACAATTTGAACAGGAAAGAAACATGAGACTTGGCTCGAGCAGCAAGAGATGACGAAGGTTCAAACTAGACACTTGTAATCTCAAACAAAACAAAAACGTCCTGCAAGGGAGAGAACTCACAGTGCACTGAATAACCAGACATATTTCTACTCGTATCCATACAAACAACGTTTTACCAACTAAATGGTAAATGTAATACTGGTACTTCATTCTTAAGAAATGTTTTAGATACAGAACTGGAAACTAGTACTGGCGCATACAGAAAGAGAAACATTTGTATTTAAAAATAAACACTTGGTGTGAAAAGAAAACTTAGTGTGAAAAAAAATCAAATCCTTGGAAAAGAAGAAATCTGTGGAAACACTAGACATTTCCTTTTTGCATAACACACATGGGTACAATTCTGTATATAAGTAAATCTTGAAAATGCGTTAAAACAGTCAACAAATTTTTTTTTGTGCATATCACACATGGGTACAATTCTGTATATAAGTAAACCTTTAAAATGCATCATCATTGTAAATGAGATGGATTTAAATGTAACTCTTCAGTTGATTCTATATAGAGCTGCAATTTTGTGTGTTATTCTGTGTTCATCAGATATATGAGCAAGACTGAATTGTTGTCTAAAGAATGCTACTCACTTACGTATCTATGTAATATATGATACAATAACTAGTATAAATGTGAGTATTAAAGTCTGTAAGACTTGTCACGCGCTGTACATATACTGTGTGAAACTCTGCTGTATAGGTTTGATTTATATTTTGATTTGCTATGGTGAACATAGCCCAATACAGAAGACATCATATTTTCATCATTTCATTTCATTCATTGGAAAAGCAAGTTACATTTGTTGTACATGTGATGATACATCATGGTTTGTGATAATATTATTATGTTGGAAACAAAATAATAAATAATGGTTTATGACAATGCTTAAGCTCATTATGTTGTAAACAAAATAAATGCTGAGACAAGCTCAGTTTCCTGATGTACAAAAGGTGTTTGATTCTATTACTTCTCGACAACACATAGCTTGAGTTCCTCTTTCATAAAACCTCTATAATAATTGCTTTCTTTTCAATACCTTTCAACAATCATTTCACGTTTTGGATGATGTTTTTCTCTTCTGTTGTGTTTGTAAATTTGCCTTTCAAGCAAGGTCACACCATCCACGTTTGTGTCACTGGTTTCTATACATCGGATTTATAGTTGTCAATACATTTATCGTTTTTTCAAAGTGCAAATTGAAATGGGAGATAACTCTACAAAATCTAACAGATTATAGCCATTGCTTGGTGGTGATGTGCTAGATGTCACTCAAAAGTACATTACATCTTCAGATCTAGGATCTACCGCAAGTTTAAACCAACATTTCTCTATAGCACTTTAATAAGCAAAATAGGAACAGCTTCAACTGATCTAGAATTACTGAATATTGGTCTTTGTCAGTCAGAACTCCTCAGGCAAAGCTTTTCATTATTTATAATATGGCGAAGACGGAAGTTCATACAACATGTTCATAATGGGACTTTATAAGTCTAATCACTTCGACAATTTTAACAAATTCAAATTTCATAAAGGAGAAAAGATTAAAAACATGAGACTGGATTGAGCTACTTTCAATTTTAAAACTGTAACATATCATGATAATGCACGATGTGGAAACATTTACCAATACTTTAAATTTTCCGTCTCAATATGACTTAGACATGTGTTGAAAGGGACGTTAAACCCCAATAAAACATACACTAGAGTTTTAAATTGGGTTCCAGCTTAACTAAATGTAAAATATATAAAAAATGTAGATGGAAAATGGTTTAATATCTTTTCAGGTTCTGTCTAAATTATTCAATAAAGAGTAATGACCAGCTATCAATCCAAAAGCATGAAACTATACCTACTATATGTAGAAATTTTATTTCTTCTGAGTAAACAAGATCTTGTATATAAACATTTGCTACCTTATCTGTCCATTTCAACTGACTGACTCAGAGACACTCACACAATACAAAGTGTTTTTGGTCACAACAAATATTTTATCATTTGTTGTCTGTAGTCCTAAAATTTGGTCAACTGACTCCAGGGACACCACTTGTTGCTTAGCAACTGTCTTAACTTGTTGCCCTGTTTTTCTGTTACGTATCGGTGATGTAATGGCAGACGGTTGTCTGTAGATATAGATATGCCTAATACAGTCACAGACAGCCACATAGGACATAGATGGTGGACAACTTGAAAATTTTCTTTGCTGTTTTGAAGCTTGTACATAACCAAAAGCATTAAAAGTTCCCACGTGTTGCCATGGAGATGATCCGTCCTGGCAGGTGTTTTCGGGCTGCCACACTAAAGCATCAACATCGTGGCGTAAACAAATTGCTGGTGGTTTAGCTGTATCCAGACGAGACTTGAACAGCCATTGATGACTTCCTAGGTTTGTCTGTGAAGATAAGATATAACATCAAAACTTATAGTTTTTTTTATTGGGTTTAAGTGTCCCTTTAACTCATGTATAGATCATATCGAGACAGTGTCTGCTTGTGACAGTGCGCACTTATAGACTTTATAGTGCTGTCTCACTGAAATATCACGCCACAGACACATTGACATGATACTTCACACGGTCACATTATACTGACACCAGCCGACCAGTCCTTCTCCTACCCATTTATGCTGTGTGTTAAGCAGGAAGCTAGAAGAGTGCCCAATTTTTACGTCTTTGGATATGTCGCCACCAGGATTCTAACTGGCGAAGTGGATTCTCTTCACCAGTGTACCGACATGAGGGGAACACACTAACCACTCAGCCACTGCGTTGGCCAGAGTTTATTTTATATGTACAGACTATCTCAATTGAGAGTAGATATCAATCAGTTTACTCATCTTCTTTAGATGCGTAATAATTATATTTTATGAAAGACATAAGTTTATATCAATTTATATATGTTTATATGAAAAGTTTAACAATGATATCACCATCATGATACACCCATCAGTGTCATGAATGGTGCAATCAGACTACATAGATTGACAAGATGTGTATTACAAAATGTTTCTTGGATGCAATAGTCTTGCTGTTTGTTGTGATGTCGATATAATAAATTACATTCAGGTGCTTCATTGTTTGACGCAGTTATTGTTTATTTGTCAATGTCTCTCATTCTGTTGATTCTATTCATACTGTTTTTTGGATGCAATAGGTGTTCTTAAGGTTAAACAAAATCATAAACAAAAATAACCAATTAGTAAACAGGAGTATTTTTTTGAGAATGGTACAATTTGCAAGACTTTTCTCATGTACAGTTATGTGAGTGCTGGCATCTATAAGAATCACCTTGTGAACTACTTTGTGAGTGCTGCCATTTAAAAAGACTTGCATTGCAAACTGTTTGTGTGAGTGCTGCCATCTATAAGACTTATCTTACACACTGTTTGTGTGAGTGCTGCCATCTATCAGACTTACCCTACCATCTATGTGTGTGAGTGCTGCCATCTATCAGACTTACCTTACCATCTGTTTGTGAGGGTAATGCCATATATAAGACTTACCTTATAGGCTGTTTTGTGAGTAGTGCCATCTATACGCAGTAATATGGTGTCGTCATCAGGGAAGGCATCACATTCCTCTAACTGTTGAGAATTATAAGGCTTGTCTGTCTCCATTGAATCAGGATCTGGGTTCTGTTAGATATAAGATCTTTCACAAATAAATGTTTGGCTTTACATGTATGTAAGTGTAGATATTATAAGATTAAAAAACTCTTGATTAAATAAACCAGTTATAATGCTTAATGTATTAATACAAACCAGACAATGTTTGTAAAAAATGCATTGACCCCAACAAAGTGAAAGTTGTAGCAAAGCGAAGATTTTAACCAAGAATCTAAGTCACAAAAGGTCAAAGCCACCAAAAATACTTTAATGGATTTGGTGTAGAATTCTCTAAAGGGAAACACAAGAAGTTTAAATTTCATGTCGGGATATTATCCTTCCTTGTATATTGAGTAGATCAAATAGTTTAACTAAGAATCTAAGTGAAATCGATGAAGTGAAAAATGTACGTCAAGGAAACACCTACCCTTTGATTATGCAAGTAAAACACTTCAAGGTGAAACCACATATGAAGTTTCAAGTCTACAGGATAAAACTTCCTAGTTAACGGATGCGATCAAAATGTCTAACCAAAGTGTGACCGACAGACTAATGGACAGACGGACGGAAAAGGTGAACATTTTAGGCCCTGACTACTTTCATTGTGGGGGCAGAATTAAGTCTTAAGCCTCATTACCACTTAATTGACCTTAATATAGGAGATTTACCTTGTTAAAACACCAATCATGAATTGATAAAGTTGGAACTAAAGGTATCAATACATAGAGTGTAAAGTTATAACTGACTGTTGATTGACTAATAACTGTTTGATGTTTTAAATGTGAAGAAAATATTAATTAAATAAAAAGACAGGGACAATCTATGCTCAAAGGGTTTTAAAAGTAGTTTATGATTTACCATCTGATCAGATGTTAAGTGTGCCAAGCGTTCATGTATTTGTGCTATTGTAGATGGATCCGTTGTCATCTCCCCATGGGAATCCCCGACAACGACTGTCGGCCAAACTGCCTCTTCTCCCTTCTCCAAAGACAATTCAATTCTAGAAAGATATTCAAATAAATAATTCATTTTAAATACTTAAAAAATGCACGCTAAAGGAGCAAAAACCATTTTAAGCTAAAGGGGAGAGGGGATGTTAAGGACTTTATCCCCTTCCACCAACCTTTAAAAAACACTTTTTCTGTCTATGTAGGCAAGAAACAACAACCAGGTGTAGCATGAATGAAATCATACTTTGACCAACAGTCTTCAAAGTGTACATTAAATGATTGTGCGCTTTGACCTTTCAACTTACTTCTGGTCTTGCTTCGTCCACGTACAGCTGTCTACGTCCACTCTCCCATGTGTTTGTCCCTTCAGGAGTGATCTGCCGTTCTTGATACCAAAGTCTATGTGTTCGGGAGTTAATGTTAGGTATATGTCTGCCTGGCCTACACCAACAGGCACAGTAAACTGGACTGATACATCTTCTGATGACTGATACCAGGTATACTCAGGTAAATTCTCATCTATAAAAGTTAAAAATGTTTGTAAATGCATTTTGTCAAAAATGTTGGCAAAAAACCACTAATTTGTCAGATTCTAAGATGCAACGTTAACTTCCATGTTCCATTTTGTAAGCAATAAATTCTTTAACTGACAGGTGTTGGGGAATAGCCGTTACAAACATTTATAGTCGACGCAATAACACCTTGAATATACGCAGCGAGTCAGTGCATCGGTAGACCAGCGTCGTAGGTTTGTGTA